>WMED01017651.1:0-12939 GCA_019650415.1 Pipa parva | reverse complement strand
ACAGCGCTGCCTGTGTATTCCCATTGTTCTGTATCATTATAACAGCGCTGCCTGTGTATTTCCATTGTTCACATACTTTACAATTGTTTACTGTGCAGAATCTTTTTACATACAACATTTAACTA
This sequence comes from Pipa parva, assembly GCA_019650415.1. Taxonomy (NCBI): domain Eukaryota; kingdom Metazoa; phylum Chordata; class Amphibia; order Anura; family Pipidae; genus Pipa; species Pipa parva. The sequence goes on along the minus strand of WMED01017651.1, from coordinate 12,814 downwards.
TGATTTACTATACAATATGAGCATGAATATACTTTTTATCTTATAGCAGCTAGTTTATCATTATGCACATACTCATTAACATTATACAATGCAGTTTGCACCAGTCGGTACAGGGGTAAATAAAGAGAGAGAAAAACAGCATAAAACAGCAAAAAACATAAAGGTGCACAATAAATGATCTAAAGTATTCTAGACAAGTGATTAAATAGCATTCATTATGGGATCCTTAGGGGGGGAAAAGAAATTCCCTTTAAACATAGTATGTTCTCATGTCTTCCCCTTAAACAAATATCACAAAAACATTGCATTCTCTTCTCTATTGCCAGAGATGTATTTGATAATAAAGAAATAGGCACTGTTTGGGCAGTAAGAGGAAAGAACATCAATCTCTCTCACAAAAGTGTATTCACACGTTAAATGCTCAAGGCAGTGAAGGGATAGAAATACAATAGGGTGTTTATCAGAGTGCTGGCAAAGCACCTGAACATAACATGTCTGTACAGCAACACAGCTCTTTTGAAGGCAATAGTAAGTGGCTCTGTACCAACATTTTGGAGTATTTCTGAACTGTGTGGTCACAAAGGTTCACCATGGAAACTAAAGTGTATAAACTGAATCTAGCCCGTCCAAACGCTCAAATCTGACTTACTAGATGCCCAGGTACATTTACAATTATTGTAGTAACAGCTCTTGGATTGTGTGTCCTTAAAAATGGAGCACTACTTGCCATTGAGGATATATTCGAGGTACAAATGTATGGGGGGGGGGGGGGCAGCTTCTTCTTCATGAGTATATACGGGAATCCATAGACTCATCTGTCAATACAGACAGCCAACCCTTGAACATGAATATGGCGTGGACTCTGTGTCGTATTTCCTTTATCGTAGTAAATATTCATTGTATTACTATATTGTTTTCAAAACAATTGTTGCTTTTGTTAAAGATTTTTAACACTGCTGTACAGTGAAGGAAATATTTATTGAATTAGCTGTTCCTTATTTGCTAATACTGGTAAATGCCCCATCCCCTAGCAAATTACCAATATTCCTAGACTGGTTTTATCCCCTAATCAGTGAATTTTGTCCTGTATGATATCGGTTGGACAAAATGTGAAAAATCAGATACAAATCTTCAGAAGTGTGCTTTAGAATATCTTCCATATTGTTTTTATCAGTATGCGTAAGTGATGCGGCTTAACGTGTGCGAATAAAATGTTCTTTGCATAATTGACTCTCAGGTTTTATCACTGTGCACATAGTTTGTGTAAATCTTGTTTTACTTCAAATACGGATGGAGCGGACTAAAATCAGAGACAGACAGCACACCTAGGAAATGAACGTTATTATAATAAGCATTAGAGGGAGCACTGCTAGGATGAATTTATATTTGTTTGGGGAAGGTGCCTTTTGATATCACTGCCTTTAGGGCAAAATAATCTTGTCCAGGTATTAACCACATCCTTTTCACCAATAACTGTAAGGTCTTTTATGTGCCCTGAATGGACCAAATACTGCATTTAAGTTTTATCCATCCATTCAACAAATCACACAAATTCCAGTGGTGTCATGCAGAAATCCTAAGTGTATGAGCCAATGCACGCAGGCCATTTAAACACATATAGGGCTGCCTATATAAAGAGTGTATATGTTCTTTTAACTAGTTAATTGTCAGTCCATGCAGGCAATTTAAAGGTTAAGTAAACCCTGGCAATAAAGAATTCTCTATTTACTTATCATCAGGTAATATAACGATTTAGAAACTCCTGACTCAGCTCTTAATTCAGCAGAGCTCAATATCCTACTGTAGCTGCTCTCTCCCTCTGAAGCTCTTCCTTGTATGGGAAGAGCAAGCTAAATTAGCCACACCCCCTCCTCTCCCTGACTTCTCTCTCCACAGCTGACTGCACAGGTGGTCAGACTGGGGGGGTGGGGGGCTTATTGGCACTGCACAGGAACAGCCTGTACACAGAACTGCTGGGGGCGCAGGGCTGTTTAAACAAGAGGCAAGTAATACTGATCCCAAAATTTTTACATTTTAATGTTTAAGTTGGCTTTCTATATGTATACATGTCAGATATAAATAATGATTTTTCCAAACTTTTCATACCCTTTAAATACACATAGGGCTACCCATATATACAGAGCCAAATGAATTTAAATGAATTGACAATTAGACTTTAAAACAGTACTTTTTACCTTTCATAGAGCAGTACTTGGAGCTGTGCTAAGCCATAAAATGTCTGAAATGGGAAGAAGGCTGTTCTTGCATTAACACAATTTCATTAGTTTGGCACATGGAACAAGCACAAGGTTTAGACTCAGCCAAGATCAGTTATGCCTTGCTGGGTGCTAATGCAAAGGGTTTATGGTTTAAATCGGCAGATTACAAATGTTGGCATGAGAAATATATATGTTTTTCTTCTTTCCATTCTCCTTCATTTGAATTGCTTATCTCGCCATAACTATGTCAAACATAACCGTGTGTTAAGCAAACCTAATATATAGTCCATTTATAGTACAAAAGCGCACAAAGCCTTTGTTTGCCAGTATAAGGATAGATGGTCCATAGGGCACGCCCTATTTAAGCTGTTTTTCCAACACTTATATACCGAACACTCTTATAAGCTCAGCACTAAAATACAATATACTCCGCTATGAATTATAAATGTAGATGTTTCCATACAAAGACAAAAAGCAGGTTATTGATTATAAATCAGGATATATTAAACTGAACAAATGAAGAAAGTTAAGTAAATGAAGTTCATTACGCAGGACAGAAATGAATTAAAGATACTCATGTGTACTGTCTAACTAACTGGATATGTTTCTCAGGGTTCAGGGGCTTATTCATGAAAGTCTGAACATTTTGCGTCTGAATTCACATTTATTCGCCATGTTATTACCCATATTTGGGTATTCAGAAAATTCTGAGATGAGGCGAATTCGAGACCAGTTCAGACACTTATGACAGTCACAAACTCACAGATCACTTTGCATGCGCGTACACACGTCATTCACCTATATGTCAAGCATTGAAGTCTGTCGCAGTAGTGAGTTAGGCACGGTGTGCTGTGTCGCATTCGCCAGCTTTACTTTACCAAATTAAAGTGGTAAATCAGTGAGCTGTCCAACTGACTACTCTACACAAGAGACGGCTACTGACGCCATTGCTTCTTCAATATGGAAATCTACTGTTTAGTGAATAAGGACTAGTGTCCCGAATTGATGAAAATTCACATCGACAGTCGAATTTTTCCTTTGATGAATAAGCCCCTCGGTGTTCCTATATCAAATAATATTTACTAAATGTACTTTTGTTTATATATAGCGCTACTATATTACACAGCACTTCATCATTCATGTCAATCCCTGTCCCATGGAGCTTACAATCTAGTTTCCTTATTCAGTAACACACTAATGTATGTTTTTGGATTGTTGGAGGGAACCCACACAAGTGCCAGGAGAACATACAAACTCCATGCAATTGAACCCACACAAGTGCCAGGAGAACATACAAACTCCATGCAATTGAAGTCTAGGGTGGAATTGAACCCAGAGCTGCATGGCAGCAGTGCTAACCACTGAGCCACCGCACTGCCCTATTTCTGCCTGTATTGCTTTTGTAAAAAAAAAAAAAAGTTTCCCTTTATTTTTAGCTGAAATCTATTCCCATGTTGAAAATCATTAGTTACTAGGTAAAGCTTTGGGTAGAAATGTTAGAAAAGTGAGTGTAAAAGTAATAAAAGTAATATAGACATAAAGGCATAAACCATAACAACTTAGATGTAAGAACGGACAAAAGAAAAACCAGGTAATCCTCCCCGACAAATACTTTCACTGCTTTTCAGACTCAGTAATAAATATTCTCTTTCCAATACTTTATTCATTTTTTTTTTCCAATGAAGACCAATCCATAACAATAATAATGATTATTTGACCCCTGGTTTATAAACGTTATATTCTATCTAACATTTGCCTATGAGAGTGCTGTGCAGTAACGAGGCAGTAGGAGCTGCTTTGTCTTGGGTGGTTGCAGTTAGAATGTGCGTATGTGAATGTTACAAAGTTTGTATAATAAGCAGCATTTTCCCTTTAATGGTAAGCTGATGCTGAACCCACAGGGCAATGCCACTGTTTCGCACTTTCTGCCAGTTTACTCTGCAGTTGCTTTGCATTTGGATTCCTTCCAGGATAAAAAAAAATAAAATAAAATAGTTCTACTGGTAAAGCCAGTCGCCACCTGTTGTTATAAGGATGGAATTTCAGCGCTTTTGGTACACCAAGGGTTAACGCCCTTATTAACCCCCATGATACCAAAGCAAAAGTTTTTTGTTTTTTCTTTGCGCAATCTCTTTTAGTCTCGATTCCTTGGCTTCAGTAGACTCCGATGGCCGGTGCCCAGAATCGCCTCTTCTAATTCCTTCTTGGCAGGACATTTAATGCACCGAGGGCCTGCTCACGTTACACAGCAAATAAAATAAAAGAAATAAAATAAAACAAGCTTCTGTGATTCCCCCAAAGGCATTGGCATAACAATGAAACAAAATAAAAATACATATATTATCCTTTTTTGTTTCCATAATTATTAGAATGACCCAAATTGACTGTTTGTTTTTATTGTGTGGCTTTGTGAAAAATGTTTCAAATAAATATATGCCTGATTGTTACAAACAGTCACCGTGGATCCTGGGTTTATTTTTGGCGAAAATAACTACTTTTCGCCTGTTGTACTTAAACGCGCATGCTTCTTGATTTCAAGTTGTATGAGAAGTGTCCACCTAGTAATGAAACACATATCCTGTAATTATGACTTGCTCAGGGAAAAACCATCTTAAATAAAAGTGGTATTTTTAGACTACTTATTGTCCCTTAGAGGGGAACTAGTCTCCAAACAACTTCAGCTGTTTTATGGGCAAATAAACATTTTTTCCAATTTAAATGTGTTTAATTATACCATCCATTTTTAGAGTTATTTACTGTCAAAGTTACTTCCCAGCTTTCTCTTTTTTCATGTGAGCTGACCAATCAAAAATCAGATTATTTGGCAGTGTTTGACAAATTGACATAGTCTCACACAAAGAGCAGGGATGGAGCATTGTCACTGTATTGCATCAACAGAATAAGAGGAATTCATCAACAGAGGTCTAGCATCCAATCAGATTTTGGCTTACAGAATTCTAGTTCACCTGTATCAGTGAATGCTAAGTGCTGATTGGTTGCTGTGGGTTACTAGACCTGGGGTCTGTAGCAAGTAGCCCATCTAATGTATATACACTCCCTAGTGATATTGTCCTTATTGCAGCAGTATGTTTATTATAACCAATCAACAATTTTATCTAAGTACATTAATGAACCTGGCCATTGTGATTCCATTCATTCATTCATCGGCGGGAAGGCCTTAAAAGGAAAATAAACCCAAATCAATCATTTTTTTAAAACTATAATACAGAATTGTTTCTTGTAGAAATAAAAAATTGTAATGTTTCTCAATTCTGAATTCATGAAATATTCCTGGCCCACTCTCTATACGAGTGAAGGTGAACCTTTTCGCCACCGAGTGCCAAAAAGGTGATATCATTCACCGGTGCTGTCCCCGATGAGTGACGTCATTATGCCTGCTCCCCAGCAAGTGAGTGCTCCTTCAGTGTAGGCTGCCAATCTGACCTGAAAACTACCAGGTCAGGTCCATTGCCTGCGCTATACACTTCTTATTTAACATAATTAAGATGGCACTCTGATTTGGTTCCCTGACCCGATCTGTCAGTTTTCAGGCCGGATCTGTGGCCTGCACTGAAGGAGCGCTCGCTCACAGGGGAGCACTCCACCCACAACGACACAGCGTGATGACGTCACTCACCTGCGCCTGCACTTCGTGGCATTTTGCCACCCCTGGTGTAGACAATAGAGATCAATACCTGCAAAATAAGGTGACAGCATTTGATTTTTCTCTTTTAGAGACAGACAGTTAAGGGCGACTTTCTCCAAGAATTTGGATCTTGTATTGCCTGCTGGGATGTCAATTTTTTTAGTTTTATATCTTACTGTTCAAAACTACACATCCCAGAATTCACAGAAACTTACAACTGTAGTTTGTGAGCTCTAAGATGGTGGTGTGTGTTCGGTACAGGATTTTCTTCTAAGTTTCAAAATTAGTTTAGCTTTTGGTGCATAACTCCCTCTCCCATGAATCGATACATTGTATTTTTAATTGCATAGAAATGCTTTCTCCATAGTATTCTTCCATCCATTTATTACTGCCTATTCCACTTTATAGATAATTTACAAGACATTATCACATGCCTTGGAGTTTCCACTTACTAATCATTTAACAGCGAACAAAATCTCTTTTCTGCAAGGATGTACAGAGTGCCAAAGTGTGTGATAGTTGTCCATATATAATTATAAATATCGAGTATACACTGGCAGAAATTCCTGACATTAAATTCTCTAGTTGAAATGACTAATGTTCAGCTAATCCCCAAGTATGATGTTGGGTTATTGTGGGGGGAGGAAATAGAGTGCGACCGTCCAGAATGCCAAGCCACAATCAGCTGCTGGGACAAGATTTGTAATATGTCAGAAAATGGACCTATGGGATCTGGGAGATGCTTAAATGTCATAGTCATGGGGCATGCTGGAGCCGGGCCTTTTTATATTCTGTTTTTTTACCCCGACGCGAGGAGAGGTTTCAGTTAACGCCGAATTGCAGCTGGTCAAAATCTTGTACCACTGGACAGGGGTTTCCTCCCTTATATTTCCTGTAAATAAATTAGGAACAGTTTTTCCTCTCGTTACCAACAAAGGAAACATTATAAAATATTCATCGATAATATTCAAACAATATATATATATATATGACAGGATAGAAAATTTAAAGGGGAAGCAAAAACAGATGCAGTATTTCAGTATATTTTCTACATAAGCATTTTTTTTTTGTTATTTACTGCGATTATTTGAATTCTCTGACTGCTCCCTTGGTTTTGCGGACCCATGCGTGCTCCGCAGAATCCCTGCCACATATGTTACAACCAGCTCCTTTAACAGCGCAGCGCTTGTTTGCAGTTGTGACAGTGTTTGAATTTTTTTTCTAGGGGCAAAACAATTAATTCAGGAGATAAAACTTTACACCTCCCTTTACTATTACTGGCAAAAGCCATTGCGAAACCTATTATTCAGAAAAAAGGCAGTATTAAAGCAAGTCATTGTCCGGTGCCCAATTAATGTATTCTTGCTCTAGCTGCGAGTTCCACAGAATTAGTAGATATTGCATTAGGATGATCCTTACGCATGAAACATATTCCTTTGAAGTGTGATGTCAAACTTCCTACATGTAGAGGGAGGTGTAACATCACCATAGGTATTCTAGGGCCAAGTGAGTAAACACTTACAGGACATGCAATGCCATGTTTTTTTATTGAAAGTAAATGTTGCTCCATTAAAAAAATGTGGCTGTGGTTTACAAACCCTCTGATTCCACTGTAGAAAACCTGATATTCTCCTACGGTTTTATTAGTAACTGTAGGCGAAATCAAAAAGATATGTGCTAGGCTGCGCTGCCGTTGTAGCAACCAATCAGGCACTAGGTTAAATATGTCCATCTAGAATAAACTGATTAAAGCTAATTGCCGATTGGTTGCTAAGGTTTACAAACGCACGGCAAGTTTGCATTCATCTTTTATAATTTTTGCTTGTGTGTGTGTGTGTGTATGTATGTATGTATGCGTGAATGTGTTTATTCTTGTGTGTGTCAGTGGGTTTACCAGTTTATAAAAAAAAAACAGTGTAGTTTCACTGAATTTAAGTTTTACTTTCACTCTTTTTGCAAAGTAAAATGTCTAATCTTGTACACCCGTATTTACTTGTATGTATGTCTATGTGTATTAGACCAGAGTTTGATCGTTAACTAAACTGTCCCCCAGATCATGCAAGTACAATTCTTGTTTTGAAGATCCCCCTTAATTCCTTAAACAATTAATCAGATGAAGCACAGGCTAAAAATCCTACCTGTGGAGCTGGACAGGAACCCCCAGAGGTCTGGATGACCACTGACCAGTACATGACTCTTGACTTTATGGCCTGTAAAAATGATGAGATATTTTCCACAGGCCTTGGTTGTAGCAAAATCTTCAGAGTGATTCAAAAAAGATTTGGATATAGTTGTTTAAATTGGGGTCAGGAATATTTCCATGTGAAACCTTTTTTTTGTTTTTTTACCCTTCTTATAACAGTGGTGTTACCTACCAAGTCATGGGTCCCAGTTTTTGCTATTATTTTGAGGCTAAATGATCCATAAACGACAGTGAAACATTGCCCCCAGTGGCCAGTTCATCTTTGGGAAAAAGAATAAAAATGTTTATCTGGATATATCAAGCAATAACATTTCCCTCAGGCATGGGCAACCCCCTTTAATATTTGGGAAGAGAAGCCATACAATATTTTGTTTATTTTAAGTATTATTGCTCCGTTTAAAGGGAAACTATCATTAAAATGTAATCAGGAAGAAACTAGAGTGTTCCAGATATAGGATCGTTGATCTTACTTTGTCATGGTAACATTGCTGCTAAGACTCAGGGGGTTATTCACTAAGGTGCGAATTCGACTGTTGAATTCTCAAACAGCGAATTCCCATACTGAATCCGCAACAATTTCCCCATTGTAAAGTCTCGAATGCGACAATTTTCTATAGTACTGTTCTCATTATAAAGAAGCAGCTGTGACAGTAGCAGTCTATTGCAACTGCCTTTAGCTGGCGAATTCACACCGATACGCAACAATTCAGACTTTAGTGAATAACTCCCTTCTGTCTAGAATCTCAGCCGTGCAGGTATGCATTATTATACCAGAAACCAAGTTCAGGCAGTCTCCTGCGCAACAGGAAGTACATTTACCCACAAAAGGAAGTACATTTACCCACAAAAGGAAGTTAAGTTACTGGAACATTTTCACTTTAACACGAATCACTTTAAGGACAACTATAAGACATTAACAAACATAATATAAAATGTTTTCGTTTTAAGTAAAGCAACCCCCCCTTAAACTAAACGCTAAATTGAAATAAAACACACGGAACGAAGGCATTTGTTTATGAGACTGTTTTAGAAGCTGTTTCATGTTTAATATGATTTAAAGCAAATCGTAAGGGATTCTGTCATGATATCAAGTTGATCCCACTCAGAACTGAAGCCTTCAAAGACCCCTGGCAGCTGTGACTCAAACCATCCAGCATAAGGCCAAACAGGTGTGTGCGTGTGCGTGTGCGATACATGTGTGTGTGTGTTGTGTGTGAGAGAGACAGGGAAATGGCGACAGCAGAACAGCTGTGGGGCCTCTCGTCTATAATTGGCATGAACAGCCTGGTCCGAGCAAGAGGAAGCTGAAGCAGGGGGTTGATTTTCACTCAGCAATCGGGGACTTAGTCACGGAATAGAAATTCACATACAAATGAGACAGTTATTCACTGGAGGAAAAAAAAAAAAAAAAAAAAAAAAGGAGAGTTTCTTGAGGTTAGAATCTAGATTTCCCAGCAAACCCTTAATCAAAGGGGAAATGGTATTAAGCCACACATGGCTTTCACGCGAACAAATGCTTATTATAACAGAAAGAAATATAAAATTGCAGGACGCCGTAAATATAAAGGGGAATTTTCTAGAGGCTTACGCACTTGTGCGCTCTGAGCCTACAGCTGTGTGGCCCCAGCCTTAAAGTGCTACTAAGTGTCTCCCCCTCCGGTTAGATTAATTGGTTATATAAAGCATGGATACAGATGCCCCTTACATTAATGGCGGGCATAAGATATTAAAGATGAAAGGAATGGTCTTTCAAAGGTTTCCGACCGCTTATTAATGTTATGTATTCAGTGAAATTTTTGTGAGGTACATTGGGACCATAAAGTAATGTTGTATAGTGGACACAGCAGGGAGTTTAGGATTTCTATGTACAACTAGGAATTCTGGGTAGTATATTGTCTGACTCACCAAGAGGCTTATGGGAATTGAGTTACACATGGAGGATAAATTCTGCTCCAATCCCATCCCACCCCACCCATTTTGTTGTACATCTATATAGGAGCTTATTGACTAATGGGTGAATTCACCTGTCGAATTCACTTCGCTACAATTCAAGTTGCATCGCCAAAACAGTTCTCAGGATTGACTAAGGGAAGAATACGCTTGTTGGACAGGCAGACAGCGACTATCACTGTCAGATGTGTGGCATAGTCAGGCGGATAGACGTAGGATGAGAAGTCATGAGGAGTGAGGCGAATTCGACATGTGAAGGGCAGTGATGTCAGTTTCACTATATCCCTCTCGCTGTTTTCTGTTAATATTCTAATTCTATGTTATCTCGTTCCTAAGTCATGTCGTCACTTAGTCACAGTTGCCATTGTCACTTTTGAATGAATTAGACGCCTTATGCGACACTGGAGCCCTGTCATCATCACCCCAATTCACCAGTCTGAAGTGGCAAAGTCAAACAGGTAAACTTGGAGAAGTTAATCTAGTCGCATTCGCTCCTTCGCACCACTCCTTTGCATTTTAGTCAATGGTAGAATTGCCTGTGCACGCGCACGCAGAGTAAGTTCACAACTAGCGTAGCCGCCAGAATTGGTCATGTTTTTGCCACTTCCCAGATCTTAGTCAATAAGCGAGAATGGGGAAGTGGCGAATAGATGTGAATTCCTAGCTCTACACGACTATTTGGACTTTAGTCAGTAAGGCCCACGTTGTTACTGGAGTTAAAGACTTGAGGAAAAGTTACAGAAGTTCCTAATTAAAAATAAAAAGAGAAGAACAGAGGTGCGGGTTGTGTTAATTTAAACATGAATAGAGAAAGCATGGTATCCCTGGTTTATTGTCCCTCGGGGTGAATAAAACGCATACTGCAGATCATTACACAAACATGTGTGTAACCATGTGTTAACATGTTAATGATTCAGATCTTCTGCAGTCTGCTTAAATAGCAGGAAGTCTCCATGTGTCATCTGACTTAAAGGGATAGTATCATTCCTGTTATAAAAATGGCCTGTATATCAGCCATAACGTAAGACAGAACTGTTGTTTTGGTAAGAAAGCAAGTGAAATAACATAAAGCAGCATAACTTTAGCAGATTGATAGAACATTTTTTTTCTGTGCTAGTTTACTTTATTAAGCAGCTTGCGTTGTTTTAACCTTCACCAGAAAATGCCTCAAATGCATTAATAGTTACTGTATATTCTATCTGGGCTTCCAAATATTCAAAGTTATGTCTGTAAAGTTTGAAATTTGGATATTTAGCTCTTTAAAAAAAATGGGCTTTTTGGGACACATTATAAATATGTATTATCCAAAGCCCCATAGAAGAGAATGGGACTAATGTGAGCTAGATGGGTGCTCTCAATAAAGATAAAAACAGACAAAAAGCAATAAGATAACATAGCACAATAATGAGCCTAATTAAAGAAATTCAGTTGAAAATCAGCTAGTGTCAACCCAACCTTAGCAACTAAAGTGACTGAAAATCAATATTAGATCTTCATTAATTCTACTATTTCTATTTACTTATCTTATGCTGTAGATACTACCCTATTTCATTTAAATGACTATCTGGTTGCTATGGATTTTAACCCTAGCAACTGTAATCAAAACTACTTAGAATAACTCAAAGCCCTTAAAGAATTTTATATTTATTTTTTTACATTTTTTAAAAGACCAACTCAATTTCTTTGTTATCTTATACAACTTTCACTATGTCACCACCAACTTTTAATACGGCGAACTTCCCCTTTTAAAATCATTATGGGTTTTCTCTTATTTATTTTTTTATTAAAGAAAATGAATTGTTCGTCTTCGTTTCCCGAACGAGTTTCTTTGCTTTAGGCTTAAACATTTTTTTTTTTTCCGTTTATTAATATCACGTATTTGGTGGCTTCAGTAAACAGACGTCTCTCTTTCTGCAAGCAGGAGGTTTTGAGCGGGCAAGATAAGGCGAAATGAAATATGCCCCAGCTCGCTGCTCCACCCGGACAAAAACCAAACCAAAACAAATAAAATAAAGAGGGCTTCCAATAACGCACACAGGCAGAGTCTAACTGGTGCAGACAGACTACAGGCTTCTTCCCAAAGAGTTGACTGTTGGCTGGTACTTTCTTGCCTGATTTATGCTGCGTGTGTGTGTGTTAAGCCTTAAATTGTTGAGTTTCTGGCTGGCTGCATTGGTATTACGGGATAGTTGGCACATATTTTCAACTCTTGGAGCTGGCTGTGATACCAGTGGCTTCTTGGCATGGGATCTATTCCCATCTCACACCTGTCTGAGACAATGAAGGTCTTGTTAAAGGAGACTAGCATACCCGAGAGTTGTTTTGTTCTTTTTTTTTTCTGTTGTTGTTGCGTTATTCATGTGTGACAATTAATCAAAGAGAGAGACAATGTCAACATTTAAAATGCACATTATTTAGGTTCAGTATATGTTACACCTACTCACAGTGAATGGTATGTGGGAGACACTATTTCTTTCCTTCATTATTGTTGTGGTGTATATGTGTTTAGTGTAGCTGCACTACAACTACCAGCAGCCTCTTCTACTAAACCAAAACTATTGGGATTGTTCTGAAGTTCTGTATCTTGCTTTCACTTTCCTTCTCAATGTTTGTGGCTGTATCCCTGGAGTGTTTAGAATGTTGCTCTCACACTTTCCTTCTCCTTGCTGTGGCTGGACCCCTGGAGTGTTTAGAATGTTGCTCTCACACTTTCCTTCTCCTTGCTTGTGGCTGTATCCCTGGAGTGTTTAGAATGTTGCTCTAGCCCTTTCCTTCTCCTTGCTTGTGGCTGGACCC
>WMED01017650.1:0-12939 GCA_019650415.1 Pipa parva | reverse complement strand
ATATATATAATCTTTATATTTTTTTTTTATACACAGTTCCTTGTTTATTTGTATATTATATTATCCGTTTATACATATAAAAACTACCTTGATGTTCTTCTGCCAAGTTCATTGAACAATATTCCTTATAAACAACATAGCTTGCATAGATTTATCAGTTAATACCTTTTTAAACAAAAGTAGTTCTGGGAGTACAATTTTATACCCAATCAAAGAACCTCGTATATAAACTGTGCACTTTCCAGAATAATGTCCATTGATAGAGAATTGAAATGAGTGATTATAATTGGTGGTCCCCACCTGTGGCAAGCCACACCTAAATGTACACTTTTGACCTTTGGGAGATCATGAAAACATGTTCTCTACATTGGATATCAGCCATCAATCCTTCCGGAAATTCTTCATTTACATTAAACCTCACCAAAATTCTTGATTTGCATTGAACCTTAAAAAATTCTTGATATACATCACACTTTTCTTCTTCATTCACATTTACTCTGTATAAATTGGAGCAGCAGCAAATAAATCCGTTCTTTTTAGCCTCTTTTTTTTTTTTTAAATTCCTGCATGTTTAAACATTTTACAGAGAAGAATGCTGTAAATTCATTACATGTGATTAATTACAATAAGTACACCGTTGATGTTTCCAATATCCCACTCGTTTCTAAAATAAATAATGGTGTTTTTTTTCTTCTTTCGGTAGAAAAAGTAAACATAAAACTGTAAATAAACGGGTCAAAGGTATTTTTGATATGGAATAATGAATCCATGGAATTTTTTTTTTTTTCCAAAGCGTCTACCTGACTTTTATGGGGCTTATTCATAAAAGTAAAAATGTGACTGTCAAAGTGAATTCTCTTGGCTTCGGGTTGATATGCTCCGATTGTCACCATTTTTATACTCCTTATCTATTAACTGGCACATTCCCATTGTGAAGGGCGGCAGTTTTCATGCTCAGTGCCATGTAGTTAGTTGGATGGTAGGAGCTCTGTCATTAACCCTTAAATTCAACAGTTTGATCTGGTGAAGTCAAACTGTTGTATTCGGCACAGTACGTGTTGCCGAATTTGCTACTTTTGTAAACTCTGACACCTGATTTCTAGCCTAATTAACTGGGCAACTGCACAAAGTGATGCGAAGAGTTATGTAAGTTTGCGACTGTCGTAGCATCTAATTTGTTTGCAAATTCACTACATCACAGTCTGTTGATTAACTGAAGATCAGTAAGTGAATGGAAGCAAATTCTGACCTTTATGCGAATGTTTGGACTTTCATGAAAAAGCACCTATGTCCATGGGCATCTGGAATGCCAACAGCTCATGGCTTTCTAGGGTACGAGTCACCCTGGCCTCCCAATGCGCCCTTCTGTCCTGCCCCAGTGCATCGGGAGATTCGAAACTATGATGTACACAGAGAACACTACAGATATTCATCAAGTTTTTTGATGCTTTTAATAGAATCAAAAACAACTTTTTGATGTAAAAAAAAATGCATCAAAAAGTGACCTTCCATATGGCGATTAAAGCTTTCAATAGGCAATACCAAATAAATGATAACAGCACAGAGTGATCAAAATATGTTTATAAACTACCGTACCCCTTAATAAAAGGATAGATTTAGGGGGGTTGTTCGCAAATTTGACTGTTGAATTCGCAAACAGCAGATTCTCGTAGTAAATCTGTGACAATTTTTTTAATGTTAAAATTGCGACAATTTTCCCATAATAAAGTTACGACTGCGACAGTAGCAGCCTGCGACTGTCTTTATCTGGCGAATTCGCACCTATACACAACTATTCGGACTTTAGTCCTGTCCTTTGTAAGAGCCCATTATGAACTAACACAAGCAAAAACTGTTCATTGTTCATAGTACCTTCATGATATTTTAGCAGTTACACACAATCAGTTTTCTCTCTCTTTCCTACATACTGTACGTGTGGTATAAGTAAGGTGGAACCAGTTTGTACCTGGAGACACAAACAGAAATTCAAACTCATTTTTTGCTACAGAAAATCTTAATTACAAACATCCTTATTGAAATAGAATTTATTGGTTGAGGAATCGTTTGCAATCAGGAAAAGAATCTCACTAACCTGGTGTCATTTACCAATCTTTTACAAGCCTGGCTGGTATCCTGACATTTAAGGGGCTTATTTATTATTATTATTATTATTATTGTGTTTTGCTTTTTTTTGTATTGTTAGCCGAAGTCTTGAACTGCACATTCTGAAACATTTGCTGTGAATTTCTTAAATGGATTTTTATATATACTGCTTGATTTAGAGAAGAATTGAAAATATATTAGATTTTTTTATAAAGATAATCCCCTGGAACAAACAGAGATGATTAAGGTATATTAAAGTCACAAATGAATATAATAGGAAGGGGCCTTGAGTGTGTTTTTTTAAAACTTCTTTTTATATTTATGATCTTTCCAGATTGTATTATGTATTTATTTCAAGTGATTTTATTGGGTCGGTAAAAACATACTACATTGGGAACCTTTTATTGTATTGTAATACAAGGTTTCCTTATAATCAACATATAGGTAATGATCACAGAATGATGAAGAGTCTCGCATTGTTCTCACGAGATTTCTCAAGATTGAGTTTTTTTTTATCTCAATTTTTCAAAATTTATTTTTTTATGGAACTTTCCATTAGTAGCATGGCTACTGTTCCCGAAATCGCGCGAGAACAATGCAAGATTTCTCCTGGTAAACTCGAGCTTAATAAAATGTTTGCTTTGTGAAGATTGGAGCATGCAAAATTTTAGATGTGTTAATGGGCTTGTTTGTGGACCATGGAGACCCTGGCGGTTGTGGTGGGGTTGCTGGTTTTGAATGCTGAAACCCCTGTAGTTTTAAACTAATTGTTTAGCATTAATACATTAGACAACCACGGAATTGTGTGTAACAGCAGCTCTGCCTGCAGAATGCTATTTTAGAATTACAAGTAAAACAGTTATTTGGTTTGGAAAAAGAAACAGTCATCATGTTCAACTCTTCCAATTCATCCTGATATTTAAAACTGATTCAGAGACCTCTTCTCTGAGGTCCAGAGCAGCAGTCAGATCAGCCCTTCTTCATTTTATCCACAGGACATCCTCTTTATTGACAGAATTCCAGAACTTTAGTACTGTAATAATCCCTTTCTGCAGTTGTAGGCAGAACAGTCTTTTTTTCCCCTAAGCTCAAGGGATTTCAATGATGATTTTATATTGAATTAGCTGACAGCCAGATTTTTATAATGTTACCTTTTATATTTGTATAGAGTCATCAATACCACTAAATGTCTCTTCTCCATTGCAAACACTCATAGCTTAAAGAGCTGGTTTCATAATAATGAATTTTTGTTCATTTAATTAATTCAGAAGCCCTTCTTTGAACCCTTTCCAAGTTCAATAATGTCCATTTTGTGAATTGCAGCTTGAAATTGCCACAGGGCATGGTCTACAGCACTAAAGCACTTGGCAAACTCATGAAACTTACTGAGCTGGTAAGGGTTCTACAAGATACTTTTACTATAGTATATCTGCTCAATGAAAATCCTTGAGAAAATGTTTCTGATTTAAGATGGGTACAAATTTATTCAATGGATATTGGAAAGAGGTAAATAACTGTCTAGGGCAAGGATTTAATAGACACTATATAATATATGGGTGAAATTTATTAAACTCGGAAAGATCGCTCTCAGTCTTTCCGAGTTTATCGAGCGCAATCTCACATTGTTCTCATGAGATTTTTTTCGATCTTTAAGTTGTGACTGCGACAATATTTCCATAGTAAAGCCACGACTGCGACAATATTCTCATTATAAAGCCGCGGCTGTGACAGTAGCAGTTTATTGTGACTGTCTTTAGCTGGAAAATTCACACCTTTACTCGACAATTTTGACTTTAGCCAATAACCCCCTTTAACTCAAATCTTTTTATTTAAAAACAGTGTAATATACTCTTAACATACTGGCTGCAATGTGTGAAGTGTGCATCCTCCTGATATACATGTACGGAAAACTGGAAGGTAGCCTGCTACAATTCCCTTTTACTTGAATGAAAAGGCTGCTGTTTCCAGAAGACAACTGATCTGTTTAGTTAGTAACTCTGAACGGGGGTTATTTATCAAAGTCCAAACAGTCACCTAAAGGTGCAAATGTGAATCCGTTCACTTCTCCAACTCCATTTACAGTATTCATAAAACGTTATTATTTTCTTTGATGCGGTAAATATGGAACCAAGTTGGTATCCTAGAATGGACACAAACAATCACCTTTTGGCATCACTTTGTGCAATAATGCAGCTGCAATTGGGGTATTTATCAATGGAGTGCTTTTGTCAAATTCACTTTACCAGCTCAAAGTGGTGAAGGAAAGGTCAGATGTCAGGGCTGGGGTTTGGCATAAGGTACATTCAACAGTTGTAGAAAATATTGCAACTAATTAGCAACATTAACTAGGAATTGTGCTAAATAGAAAGGGATGTAACAATCACTTGTTATAATTTAGTCAACTTTAATATGGTGACAAGGGTGGTGATGAAAATGTCACAATGTCATGCCTTATAACTAATCTTTCCTTTTAATAGTAATTTGACAGTAATGTAAGAAAGAGACAATTAAATTTTGGGCTTATTTACTAAAGTAGAATTTATTTTAATTTTGAAATCAAATAGAAAAATTTTTTTTTTTGTTTTTTTTTAATTGATATCAACCTCTTCTCCTGTTTCCTGAGATTCCCGACACTGGTTATTGCTGTATATTGTTATTTCCAGATCATTTCAATGTCGATATACATATGTATATTTGTGTCCCCTTGGGGTAGGGGGGCATGTAGTATTAAAAAGAAGGGGTCCCTGGGACCCCTATAACCCACCCTCCACCAACACTAGGCAGGGGATCAGTACTTCTAGGAGCCACTCCCTCCCCCCTCCCCCAAAATCCCTGTAGGGTAGGGGGGCATAAAGAACACAAGTAGGGGTCCCTCTATTTCCTCCCCTCCCACTAATTGCTATATGGGGGTTGGGGGAACCATTACCAGGAGGCGGTTCCACTGGACCCCCTCCCCTACCCTGGTAATCAAGTGGGGCAGGGGGACATTAAGCTGAATCAAGAGGGTCAGGACTGACCCCCACACCCTCACCCCCTTTAGCCAAGGGGTTCCTCAGCTGGAGGGGGTCAATCGGTGATCCCCTCAAAGGGCTCCCAACCCCATCAGCCCTATGAAGCTGAGGGGCCTGACCTAATTATGGCCCTACCTAAGTCCCTCTCCCCCTACCTAACCATGGGCATGAAGTGGGATATGGGGTATGGGTCCGTCACATAACCTGTAAAAAATATATACACATACATAAAACAGCAACAAATATAAACCCAAACACTAATTGATTAATAATATATACAAACTATTACAAGAAATCAACAAAAACAAACAATAAAAAACACTTAACAATTACCATAAACCACAGCGGTTTGTTGGAAGTGGGGGGATAGGGATCCCAGGGACCCCTACTTGTTTTCTTTATTACCCTCTACCCCACAGGAGGTGTAGAGGTACAGATCCCCCCCTTCCTTCCTAACACTGGGGAAAGGTGAGGATGGGTCTCAGGGACCACTTCTTTATAATACTACATGCCCTCCTAGGGGGAGAGAAGCCGCACCTATGTACTTAGCGATCCCACCACCTAGCTTAATGCTTAGTGGGATGTGATATTGGGGGGAGGTGTGTTGTTCCTAGGGACCCCCACTAGATGGGGTTTGTATAGTTTAAACTAATTATTTCCATAGCGCTAATATTACAGTAGTGCTATGGAAATAATTGTGTTTTCAATCATTTAGCCACTTACATACCAGTTAATGATTATTAGCGCTATGTTAGGGGTGATGCTGGGGTGGATGAAGGAGGTATGGGGTTCCCTCGGATCCCCAGTGTAGGTTTTCTTAGCGCTGCAGCAATAGCAGCAGGTATCGATACCCATATGTGCATCAATATCGAAAAGTTAACTTTTACATTTAAACTTACAATTAAATTCATGAATGCTATTTATATACCGTTAAAGGATTTAGAAATAGATACATTTACTGTGTACTTTGCCGCAATAACAGCTTGATAAATAGCAAACGGCGAAATGACCCAAATTTCGCAAAATAATGGCAATAACGGTTGAAAACAGAGATAATAAGGTTTTCTAATTTAGTAAATATGCCCCTATTAAAGTGATACGGTCTCCTTTAAGCAGATCCATTAAAATCATGGGAAAATGACATCACTTCACTTTGCCTGCTGTGAACTTGCATCACTATGCGTCCCTTGCTGTGCGACTGACTATGTCACATTACATGTTGAATAGTGTCCGACATCACCAAGAGAATTTTCTGTTTAGTGAATATTAAGGAGAAGCAAGTACATCTCTGTCTTAGCAAATTCAGATTCTGATGAATTATCCCCACAGTCTCTCACCCCCTCTTCTTCCATATTCCCCAACATCAGGCTTGTACTTTACCTTCCCCACAGACTGACAGCTATTAGTTATTACAGAGGGTTGAAATAGCACATAAATAATAGCACATCACTCAGCATTGTGTTATCTAAGTCTTAGGGTTATCTCTAAAGAATCAGTAAAACCAAAAAAAAAAAAAAAAAAATTCCCATTTGGACTGACATGTCAGTTATTTCAATATAGCATTTGTAAAATGATTTGTAAAATGTTATCTTTGAAATTAAATACATGAATTTTATTGCAGCCATGTTGTTAAAAAAAGACCACACACAGTCCTACTGTTTACTATGGTGCCTTAGATGATACATATTCAGAAAACGTGCCGAAAAACCAATTAAATCGACTCAGGCATTTCCATTTTTTGTTGTTAATGTTCTTTTAAGCTGTGACCCCCCCACCCAACCCTTTAACAAAAAAACTGCTTTCCTCATTGCTGCTAGATTAAACCTGTATGTAACTGCCATCTGCACTGGATCTCCTGGATCTCATACAGTATAAAAATAATTTGCACAATTAAGCTTTACTATTGGCATTGTTTTAGTGGTACACTGTCAGTGTGAGAGACACTAAGCCAGGTTCATGTATTAGGGCCATGTATGCGTGCATATGACAGACCTAACAGAGGGTATTCACTTATTGCCAATAATTCATTGCCGTCAATAGGACTCCAGAGTTTACTAATAAGAGAGTTATTCTCTAAAAGTCCGAATTCGACTTTTGAATTCTCAAATAGCGGATTCCCATAGCAAATCTGCGAGAATTCTCCCATTGTAATGTTGCGACAATTTTAAACTTGCGCCTGCGTCAGTATTTCCATATTAAAGTCACGACTGCGACAATATTTCCATTACCAAGACGCGACTGTGACAGTAGCAGTCTACTGCGACAGTTTTAGCTGGTAAATTCACACCTTTACATGACAATTCGGACTTGTCCCCCTAAATGTTTTTGTGACAATTAGAGGCTGCTTCCTCAGTAGCCTGGTTGTTAACCTGCCCATATATTCCTTTTAGAATACATCTCTCTTATCTTACTCCATGGTAGCATTGCCCAATCTATAGGGATATATATTTCACAACTGAACTTTAAGCTGTTTGTCCCTACAGACAACTGTCGCCCAGTAACTGGTGTTCAAAAATGGCTGGCTACCAATTGCTTCTGTGAAATCAATACGCTGGCTTGTATCGGTCTAACCAATTTTTTAAAGCAGTCGCTTGATGGTTTTCATTTTTGTTTTATTTGCCTACTTATATATAAATGGTTCAGTATGAATGGCACCTTTTCTCCGCGGAACTGTGAAACATTGCACAATTCCAGGACGTTATACACAGCAGGCACTAGGCCAAGATCCAACACTTGTATATTTGGGTGTTAAATAAGAGTTTTCATATTTATCAGAGGGCTAGAAACTATGTAACAACTAAAGTGAGGTTTCTATCTAGGCTTTCCTGGAATGTGTTTTGTTTTTCTAAGTTCTTACTATGCAGTGAACTGCAGGCCTCTTTGGCAGGGAAAGCATTATAAAAGAGGGCTTTTTGAAGACATACTTATTAGTTGTGGCAAATCATAAAAACTCAAGAGAGAGAGGGGGGAGCCAATGGTTCTAGTTTGGTATTAAGAGCCAAGAATGAACAGTGCCAGCGCAAACAGTGAATTATAGCAACTCTGTGCAGTGAACATGATTACAGCTTCGTTGTAACTGCCTGTTATATTCTCCAGACTTTAAGAGGTGTACAGAATTACTCTTAACTGAGCTGAAAAGCAGCTTTTCTCCTCAAATCTAATGCTACTATTGCTACTTTCAATTTAAGGAGACATTTTCCATTCGCTA
Organism: Pipa parva; assembly: GCA_019650415.1. Lineage (NCBI taxonomy): Eukaryota > Metazoa > Chordata > Amphibia > Anura > Pipidae > Pipa > Pipa parva. Next base: position 4,617 of record WMED01017650.1, on the reverse strand, counting down.
TGTCTTAAAGCAGACCGTGATATGCCAGTACAGTCTACGTGCTGAAATGTGTCTTTTGTCTTACTTTTTGGCAGTTTTTAAACGATAACTCCACTTTCAGTCTCTTTGTACTCTGGGAAATCCTACACATGCTAATTTCCTAAGTACCTGAGGAATGTCATTTTGCAAATGATGAAGTAATTGGCCCCATCTTTCTTTTTTTATTGATCTATCTTACAGGAGAGACTTGTTTGAATTTTTTTCATTGTATATAATTAGTACTGTGATACACATCTTGCATTGCTATGGCAAATGTTGAACTACAATTCTAGGAGTCCCCAGATATGCAGGTTGAACTTCTCTGTGATAATTATGTGCACTATAATGTCTAAACACGTGGGCAGTAACTTGTGTTTATAGAGAGTATAAAAAACAACATTGATCCCAATTCAAACACAAAATTAAATCCCAGAGCAGGGGAGTAGCTGACTGTCTGACAACCAAAGTAACACGTCTCCATTTTTAAAATGTATAGATTGCACACAGACAATCAGGATAAAGAGGTATGGATAGCTATCATCACTGCTGTTAATCAGAGTCTTCCTTTGTATAACAAAACATGTTTATGATAACATTGGCTATAGTCCTTAACGTTTCCATATGGCTTTTATTAAAAGCCACTTCATGCCTGGTTTCACCGGGAGACTCTGATCCTCATTGACTAAAGTCTGAATAGTCACGTAGAGCTGTGAATTTGCGTCTATTCTTTTACTTCCCCATGTTTTCTTATTGAGCAAACTCTGCGAAGTGGTGAATATGTGACCAATTTGGGTGACTACGTCAGTCACGAACTTACAGAGCTTTTCGCTTAATTTAGCGTGCGCGTGTACAGGTACTTCTATTGTTGACTAAGACAGGGAGTGGTGTGAAGGAACAAATGTGACTAGGTGTACTGCTCCGAATTCACCTGTTTGACTTTGCCACTTCAGACTGAGAAATTGGGGGGTTGATGGCAGGGGTCCTGTGTTGCATATTTCCACAATTCATTCAAAAGTGACAATGGGGACTGCGACTAAGTGACAACATGACCTAGTGACAAGGTGACATAGAAAGAGAGAGAATATTCACAGAATACAGTTAGTGGGATATGACAAGACTGACGTTCCTGCCCATCTGTCAAATTCGCCTCACTGCGCATGACTTCTTAACCTATTTCTATGTACCTGACTACGCCACACTATGCATCTGACAGCATTCACCACTGTTGCCTGTTTGACAAGCATATTCTCCACTTAGTGGATAGTGAGAAATGAGTTTGCGACTGTTTTGGCGATGCGACTTGAATTGTAGAGAAGTGAACCTCCTGCCCCTTTTAGCTCATAAATCAACTTAATTGTTTCCCCTGTTCATTAACCCCACCCCATGATGATGCAAATTGCTTCATTAAGTTGTGTCCTCTGATGACATGGGCTGAAACTCAGGGCTTGGGGCTTCAAGATAGTTCTTTATGCCAAATTAAGCTGCAGCCGCAATCATTGTAAATATTGCTCATTGATCATTTGCCTCATTTTAGTCCGGCAGTTTCTAGTTTCTTTTGTCAGATACTTTAGCATGAGCACTTTTAGTTTATAACGTGCTACACTGAAAACTAAAATGGCAATGAAGATAGCATACAGGAGTGTTGCAAGGTTCCCATGAGAAGTAGGTGAACTGGCATACAGTCAAAGACTGGTACCATACCAGTATCGCCGATTACTAACAATCCACATTCTGCATACTTACAGTGAAAACTATACACATCTTGTATAAAGCTTCCTGAAGCCATAAGAAGTCCCCAAAAAAATCAATTTCATAATGTCAACGAGACCCAGACCACTCCACATTAGCCCTGGGGAACATACAACTAGAAAAGACCCCTAATGACAAATAATTTTTATTAAAATGGAAATAAAAGGAGAAAATAATACAAACCGGATTCCAAAAAAGTTGAATAAAAACTGAATGCAATGATGTGGAGGTGCCAACATCTAATATTTTGTTCAGAATAGAACGTAAATCACAGATCAAAAGTTTAAACTGAGAGAATGTATCATTTTAAGGGAAAGATATGTTGTTTCCAAATGTTATGGCGTCAACAAATCCCCAAAAAGTTGGGACAAAGCCATTTTTTCTCACTTTGTGGCATCCCCCCTTCATCTTTCAACGCTCAACAGACTTCTAGGGACAGAGGAGACCAGTTTCTCAAGTTTAGAAATAGTTATGCATTCCCATACATGTCTAATAGAGGTCTCTAACTGTTCATTCGTCTTGGGCCTTCTTTGTCGCACCTTCCTCTTTATGATGTGCCAAATGTTCTCTATAGGTGAAAGATCTGGACTGCAGACTGGTCATTTCAGTACCCGGATCCTTCTCTTACGTAGCCATGATGTTGTGATTGCTTCTGAATGTGGTCTGGCATTATCTTGTTGAAAAATGCAGGGTCTTCCCTGTAAGAGATGACGTCTAGATGGGAGCATATGTTGTTCTAGAACCTGAACATAGTTCTCTGCATTACTGGTGCCTTTCCAGACATGCGAGCTGCCCATGCCGGAAGCATTCATGCAACCCCATACCATCAGTGATGCAGGCTTCTGAACGGAGCACTGATAACAACTTGGATTATCCTTGTCCCCTCTGGTCCGGATGACATGGCGTCCCAGTGTTCCATAAAAGACTTCAAATCGTGACTCATCTGACCACAGAACAGTCTTCCACTTTGCCACACTCCATTTTAAATGACTCCTGGCCCAGTGCAAATGTCTGAGCTTGTGGAGCTTGCTTAGAAATAGCTTCCTTTTTGCACTGTAGAGTTTCAGCTGGCAACGGCAGATGGCACGGTGGATTGTGTTAACTGACAATGCTTACTGGAAGTATTCCTGAGCCCTGTTATTTCCTTGACAGTGGCATTCCTGTTTGAGGTGCAGTGACATTTAAGGGCCCGGAGATCACGAGCATCCAGTAGAGTTTTACGGCCTTGACCCTTACGCACAGCAATTGTTCCAGATTCTCTGAATCTTTTGATGATGTTATGCACGGTTGATGATGATAACTTAAAAGTCTTGCTATTTTACGCTGGGTAACACCATTCTGGTATCGCTGCACTATCTTTCTGCGCAACAATGGTGGAATTGGTGATCCTCTTACCATCTTGGCTTCACAGAGACACTGACACTCTGAGAAGCTCTTTTTATACCCAATCATGTTGTCAATTGACCTAATTAGTATTAATTGGTCTTCCAGCTGTTCGTTATATGCTCAATTTCCTTTTTCCAGCCACTTATTACTACTTGTCCCAACTTTTTTGGGATTTGTTGACACTGTGAAATTTTGACTCAACATATTTTTCCTTTAAAATGTTACATTTACTCAGATTAAACTTTAGATCTGTCATCTTTGTTCTGTTACAAATAAAATATTGATATTTGCCATCTCCACATCATGGCATTCAGTTTTTATTCACAATTTGTTTAGTGTCCCAACTTTTTTGGAATCCGGCTTGTATTTGATTCTTCTAAACGGGAAAAAAGCAATTTTTGAAATGTAATAAAATAGCTATTTCCGTAGAATAGTGGAAGGGGTTAAGGAAAAGAGGAAATATTTTCCATGCGGCAAATGATCATTAAATACTATTTTTCATGGTGTATTTAATTGGAAAACGTTCAAGCATATTTTTTCCCCATTTTACAGACACACAAATGCAGAAAATGTTTGGAAGGCTGCCACAATGAATGTATCCTGCAACAAACATTGAAATCACTGGGGCCTGGGGAGAGCGATTAGATCTTTTTTTTTTTTATAACAAATTCATAAGATGACTTCCCAGTCATTTTTCATTTGAAAATTTTTTTTTTGTTTGTTTAATTTTTAAAGGACATTTTTTTAAAATTTTAAACGTTATAGGTTTTGTTTCTGCCAGAAAATGTAAACGTGCAGTGCAACAGAAAAAAAAAATTCCTAGTGGAATGTTTCCATTTATCCGATGAAACTTTCTTTCCCAGTTATTATAACTTGTAGGGGCCATGATATTATTCAATGTGATAATTTTGCCAGTTATATTAGAGTTCCCTCTTCTGGTCACAGTAGATAAATGCACCTCATTATTATGCAAGTTTGAGAAGAGGGTGGCGGATAGTCACAGAGGTGCATGATATAGCTCCAGCCAGTTAGTAGAGTTCTTTGATTGGGTACCTAAGTCACATGCTATGTGAAAGATTGTTTGAAGGGTAGTTTTAACCCCAACAAGGAGAATAATATTGGCTAATAGTAAAAACATGAAAAGAGACACTACTGGTAACTTAGAGGTCACAGTTATTAACTGCACATATGAATTGTTTCATAGTAAATCCCTCTAATTCTGTATGCTGTCGAATGACTGAAATCTCAACTTCTCATCTCAGTTTACAAGGGAACATGCACCACCATCCCAAACTTCCAAATGCACCCATTTATTTTATAAATCTTCTTGCAGCTGGCTCTCTCCTCACCAAAGTCCACATTCTACTTGCAGCCTATCATTTGACATATTTCCATGGTCTAGACCAGTGGTGGGCAAACCTATTAGCCAACTGAGCCAAATATCAAGAGTAAGTCGATTAAAAT
>WMED01017649.1:0-12940 GCA_019650415.1 Pipa parva | reverse complement strand
TCGCAGTCGCCATTGTTACGTTTGAATGAATAGTTGCTTTACGCAACACTGGAGCCCTGTCATCAACTCCTCAATTCGCCACTCTGATCTGGCGAAGGCAAATAGGTGAATTTGGAGCAGTAAGCCTTGCAGAATCCACTCCTTCAACAGACTCCGTCGCATGCTGAATAGCCGAATTACCTGTGCACGCGCACACAAATTGATGTGAAGAGCTCAGTAAGTCCGCGACTGGAGTAAGCGGCAGAATTAGTCACAAATTCATCACAATGCCGAGATTTTTGAATAACCGGAGTTGGAGAAATCACAAATGGATTTGAACATGGGCATATACAGTACACGACTGTTCGGACTTTGAAGAATAACCCCCCAAAAAAGTTTCTAAGCTGTTATGTATTGTGGCTCCAGACTACATTTCTTTAGTGGAAGAGGGGGCAAAATGGCTTTTTTGATAGTAAAGTTTGATGACTCTGTGATAAGAAATCAAGGGTCACTTTTTTTTTTTTTTTTAGGACTGTACTAATTTCATTTTAAATGCAGTGATTGGAGCTCTATCGCCACATTGTGTGCCTGATGTTTCAGCTTTTCTGGTTACATTATGATTGCATACCGTAAAGTTAAACCCTAAATGTGAAAGGCTGTGGTGCACCTCAGCACTACTGCTTGGAAATTTATATAGAGAATAATGTAGCCCTTTCTGTAACTTATAAGGATATTAATAGATGCCAATGAGTTTCTTGACCATATAAAAGCACAAGGCTGCAGGATGAGTTATAAAGGGAACTCCGAGGTGACTGTTAATATCCTTATAAATTACAGAAGGGGGTTATATTATCCTTTATAATACACATGGCCACAGGCCGAGTTATACAGGGAACTCCGAGCTGACTATTAATATCCTTATAAACTACATGACTCTGGCCAGGCTTGTATTTCATAAACTGCATCAGCGAACCTATTTTCTATTTCTAACCCCTAGTACCCAGGTAGACTGGGAAAAGCTCAGTCAAGTCAAGCCAAATCAAATGGTGGTAATCGTGAACATTTCATGGTAGGATGGAGTGGAATGTTTTGAACAGGACATTAGATATTTACACAAATGCATCTGCCTTTTTAATTCAAAACAGACATAACTACCTTTTATATAAAAAGTATAGTTTTATGTTCCTAGTTTAGCATTCATGAAGTTTCTTAATCTCAGTTATTGTTACATGTAGTTTTGTTCTTCTCTATGGACCTGTGCTTTCTCATGACTTATTTTAGAATTCCCTTTAAATATTTCCAAAGATGACCTTATAGGTCTTAAAATCTTTCCACATAATCTGGTAATAAATACTTTTCTCCATCTGTTGCAATGTTTATAGTAACCACAAGATGATATCTTGCGTCACTCCATAAAATTGTCCTGTTCTCTTGAAGCCAAGAAGCTTTGTCAACAATTCTCAATTCGGAATAGCAGTCACAGCACGTCTTGTCCCACGGTTATTCCCTGGTCTTGATATATTCACTTGAAGTAGCTTATTTGCTGAACACAGAGTTGTTATATAACACAAAATGCTCTATTTGTGTAACTGTTTATATCCGCAATGTCAAGTGTGACCATCAGAGACTGAAATTCACAGTATCTGATCCTGGATGTGTCCATTATAAAGTGACAAATTCTACTAATAAAAATTAAAGTATGTTTTATTTATAAGTAGTGTTATTTTTTACTTTATTTTGCTATGGTTTATTCAGTAAAATAGGAGGTCTAAGAGCATTTGGTATAGATTTTCATATATATATATATATATATAGGGGTTATTGACTAAAGTGAGAATTCAATTGTCGAATTCTCAAACAGCGAATTCCCATAGCAAATCCACGACAAGTCACTATTGCGGCAATATTTCCATAGCAAATCCGTGACCGCGACAATATTCCCATAATGAAGTCGCAACTGCAGCAGTAGCAGTCTATTGCAGTCATCTTTAGCTGGCAAATTCACGCCTTTACGTAACAATTAGGACTTTAGTCAATAACCCGTAAGAGGGGTTATTCATGAAATTCCAAATTCAACAGGTGAAATTAATTGGTGCTGCTTTGGGTTAATATGCTCAGACAGATGCAAATTTACTAAGCTTTATTCACTAAACAGTGTGTTCATTTGGTAAAGAAGTCAAAGCACTGAATGCCATCCAATGTGTGGTCAGGCTTCATCATCCGTAGACTGTAGCAGACGTGAAGTCATGTGAATTTAACCATCATCATGTGACTCTTCCCATGATGATATTACTCTCTCTTTTTCTATTAGTAGTTAAATACTATTTATTTTCAGGAATGATTATAGAGAAAGACGAGATCAGCAGTTTTTTCCCATTTTGGTCACCACTATTGTTGCTTAACAGTCACTTTACACAAAAAAAGGTATTGTGCCATCAACCCCCTACTTCACCAGTTTGATCTGGAAAAGTCAGATCCGTGAATTCACTGCCATACACCTTGGCATATTAGTACTCTGATGCTTGATAAATTCATAAAGAAGTGACACAAAGAGGTCCATAACTTCTTGTCCATTATAACCTTACATTGGTTGTGTATTCACCGCATCACAGAAAGTATTGCAATTAATTGAATAAGCAGAGTTTAGGAAGTTTGGCTGCAAATTCACACCTTTGCCAACTGTCTAACTGCACTGTAGCGTACTACAGTAGATTTACAATTTCCCCACTTTGTTAACCTATAGCAACCAAACAAAATGGAGTTTAAATACAGATAGGCGATATTTATATAGATCATTTCGTTTGTTTTCCATATTTCACCATTAATTTCCATCTTGCTGTTCTTTTTGATTCTACTGATTTTACTTTCCCATAAATATTGATCAATTGGAAGCTTTTCTGTGTTTTTCTATGAGGTTTATCTTCCATTACAGAGCAACATCGATACTGTTATTTTTTAAGGTGAAACCATTTTTGACTGTGGCTAAGTGACAAGACCAACTGCAAAACTCCCTTTCAACAACTTTAATTGGTTAAAAGGAGGGGAAAAAAAATCTATAAAAATAATCTTTCTCCAGTGTTAACTAGTCAACTAATGTTTTTCCATTCTATCAAGATCTCTTCTTTAGACCCCAGAACTGCTAATTGTCCATTTAAATCTTTGAATAGTTACAATGTATTCTTTTCTGTTGCAGGTGTTATTCCACACTCAAGATTACAAAACCCTTCCCAGTATGTCTGAGGCACACCTTGAAGAAAATGAACCTTCGACACATTGCAATATTCAGCTTCCTTTATTATAAGCAAGTGGTGCCCCTATGTATTCATTCAACAATGCAATTGGTTCTTGTTGCCTGAGCTCTCAGTAGGTGATGGAATCTCCACGTGTTGCTTTTATCTTTTTCTATCTAAGGATAGAATCACACTAGCTGATTTTCAGCCAAGCAGGAAGGAGAAACTGTACCCATTGTTTCCACTGAAATAATACACACAGGCTATTGTGTTTTGAACCATAAACAATAATGAGCGCAATTTAAAAAAAACAAAAAAAAAAAAACACTCGGCTGAAAATCAAATAGTGTGAACCCAGCCTAAACCAGATTATAAAAACAAAACCATTTTTTTGTCCAATCGGCCAAAGGATGTGCCACACAATATATGCATATGATACATTTAATTCTCCAATCACTTTTCAATTTATAGAGAATTTTTTTTTTTATAATTTAAAAAGAAAAAATAAAGCTGCAAAGGGATTGGTTTTTAATCAGATAAAACAAATCTTTGCTTGTTTTTTGTTAAAAGGATTACTTTTTGATATTGATATATTCACAATGCCACCTTTAATAAAATACAACTTTTATACCATTACTGGCACAAACCGCAGCACCTGATTTATTTTCACCCTCTTATATAATAACGTATATAATAACATGCATTTTCTCTTATATAATAACATATAAAATAACATGCATTTTCTCTTATATAATAACATATAAAATAATATGCATTTTCTCTGGGTTTAATTGTGAAATGGAAGCAGGCCAGATACTATTTTATATAAACCTGTAGAATATGAAACTGGCTGATGGGGATGATTTCTATAGCAACCAATAAAACATTTGAACGCTGCATCTCCCAGCACTCTGTATGGTTTGTTCAATGCATTTACAATGTATTGAGTCATAGTCCTTCACTGCACATAACGCACAGTGCATCAACTCTCCAATGTAATTGTTGCTCTGCATAACCTACTTAATCTTCTGAAACCACCGCAACTTTTTTTTCCTGAGCTAGATTCTCTTTTCATCATCGGTTTATCATATTCCCAGTAGGCATTGTTATTCTAATCATTGATTTCCCCGATTGTTTGTGCAAACTGATGCTCATTTAATAAGCCCTATGGGAGAACATTTTAATTACACGTTCCATCTCATTAAAATTATTATGTTTTATGTGTTGCCTTTATGCTCTTAAAGTGTCACTGAGGTTTTCTTATTAAAAGGGAGAAGACAGAAGCCAGAGAAATGTTGCATCTATATCTAAATAAGCAGAAATATCCCATGAAGCATTTTGTGGGATGATTAATTCTTGCACACGAATAATGATGTTATGTTTGAGTGTTATATACATCAGAATAGCTGAATGTGACCTGTACGGTAAATGTCTATAAGCTGACCTCCAATGAAATGCTCAGCACAATTAGGGAGAGACGTATGGCAGCGCTCCCTGTGAAATATATGCAAATTAGCCTGGCGAGAAGTAAATGATCCATCTGCAAAATTTGCATTGTAAAACTGGGAGACTGTTTATTTCATTTTCTCTAATTATTCTTTTAAATATACGCCAATGTAAAAGCCTGTGATGTGCAGATGTAAGCAGGTCTAGTTTTCAGAAATTCTTTAAAGAGATTTTTTTTTTCTTTTGAACACAACCCATCACCTCCAATGTGATAGCAGTGTTTCTCCATAGGACTGTATGTGAATTTACAGTTTCATCTTGATTTATTATCAGTTGTGTTGGGATATTGCCAAGGGTCATTCTAACACAAATGTCAGCCACATCTATAACATGTTAAAATGCACCTGTCACCTCAAAACTCTAATACTAATTTAGGTTGTACCAATGAAATGTTTTTGTAAATATATAGTGTATGTATTTTTAAAAAAATGTACCTTTATACAGTCATTTTCATTGTTAGCCTCTTTTCTTTCCCTAGTCGGGTGGGTGGGGCTAAATGATTATTGACATTATAGCTTCTCCAATCAGATCTCTGATAGATCGTGATTGTGCCCATCAATGTTGACAAAACAGTTCTGTGGTTTGGGTACAAGGTTAGATTGTGCCATGCCTACAGTGTGTGGAGTCTCGCCTCATTACACTCCATGGATTCTTCCCTCATGGGGCAATATGCTGCAATATGGCTTGGCCCTTGACATCGCCAGCATATAATGGGTTTGGGTTCCCTTGTAGGGGATCCTTGTTTAGGAGAATAGGGCAGTAATGGCCTAGCAAGCATATCTATTCCAGACCCACCCTTCCTTACACCTCTGACCCCTGTTATAGCAGGAACAGTCTTACCATATTCTGGCATATTCTTACTCTTTGGAGGTATCCGTTTACTGGAGCTCTCCTGGAGACTTTCCGCAGTAGCCAGGATTTTTTCAGCGATGGCAACCAAGTCGTGTGAATTCTTAGGTCCTGTTTGGCTTACCCAGCATTGAACTTTACCTGGTAAGGCACGAAGGAAGCGATCACAGGCCATTCTATTTACCATCTGTTTGGTTGTTAACTTTTCCAGTTGCAGCCAGTGACTTATCAGATGAAGAAGAACACACATTTGGGACCTGGCGGATTTCTCAGTATCATATTCCCATGTGTGCACCCTCTGGGCACGCACCTGCAGGGTAACTCCCAGCCAGGCTAGAATCTCCTCTTTGAGTTTTGTGTAGTCTTGCACATCCTTTCAGTAGCATGTCATTATACACCTTCTGTGGCTCCCCAATAAGGTATGGGGCTATAACAGTAGCCCAGTCAGCTTCTGGTAATTTATGCTGTTTAGCAATTCTTTCAAAAATTAGCAGGTATGCCTCCACATCATCTGCAGGAGTCATCTTTTGTATAGCTTTATGCACAGCTTTGTGAGGGGACTACTGTGTAATTCCCAGAGGGGTCCTCTCAGCCAGGGCCTTTATTTGCTGTTGTAATTGCAGATTAACTTGCTGCTGTTGTGCCAAGCAATCTTGGTGAGCGTCAGCTTGTGCATTCAGCTGTGCCGTAAGTATTCTGTTGGTTTCTAATTGTATTTGTACAGCTTCCTGCTGCACCTGTGTAGCACACAAAAGATCCTTCACTATCTCTTCCATGATAGTGACTTTTAAGCAGGAAAACTTGAAAAACTCACAAACGTCCTTGCCTTTAAGGGTATTTTTCCTTTACGAGATTTCTGTCCGCATCCTCCACCATATGTAGTGAATCACTACAATCACCTAAAGTCAAATGGATAAAAAAACAGGTTATCCTCTGGTATTAATTACTGACATGATACAATATAAACCATTGTTATACATATCAGTTGCAGGGAATCGCTCAAGTGCTGGAGCAGTCTTTAGGATTTAACACACCGCAAACAACAAGTTTCTTTTATATATAAAAAAATGAACTTAAAACACAGCCTTTGTTTGGCAAAACAAAAGTCACTTAAAAAAAAAACAATTTTCACAGGAAAAAGTCCTTGGTCAAAAACACAGTGGATAACTACACCCCCATACAGTTTTGGTTATCAAATACAGAGTATTTGGGGTTTCACAGTGCTGCAAAGCAAAGTTGTTCAGCAGAGTCTTTAACCACTAGTCCCTGTTTCTCTCACAAGGATCCTCAGCCTCAGCCACTGAATCCACTTTCTGACTTCCAACTCCACCCCCAACTGGCTCTCCCAGCTGCCTTTTAACCAGGCTCTAGCCTGCAGCTGGGGTGATTTACAAACCCTGGACTGAACTCCAGCAGTATGTCTGCATAATTGGCACAAAATAGCTACCCTCAAATAAAACACCCTCACAATATATAATATATATGTGCATGTGTTGTATTTTAGTTATCCCCAAACGCACACCTAAGTGCATATACAGTAATAGCTTGTTTGCAATAAAAAAACCTTGCAATATTCTTGATTTCAACTTATGCTTAGGACATGTTAAGACTTAATGTTAATGCAGTTGCCTTTACCTAGTTGCAAATTAAGAAATATTTAAAAAAAAAAAAATGTATGTGTAAAAACTTAGGAAAATCATCCAAATATGAGAGAATGTTTTATAAATAAGACAGATGGCCACACATGGAACAGGTAGCAGTTGATAGTAGGAGTCCCATAGAAAAAAACAGAGACCATCTACAACAGATACAAAAGTCTCCTCACAATGAGTCCTAATACTTCAAATATTCAGTATTTTGTTTTACTGTAAATAAGTCTTACGCACCTGTCTAAATATACAATCCTATTACACCATTACTCTGTATAGTTTTCTATAGAGAAAACTTGATCAAGATGAGTTCACATTTGGTGGAAGCATTCATGAACGATTGAGCAGCCTATTGGGATAGTTTTTCTTGGAATTATTTTCCATTCTTTGAGCAACATGTCTTTGTAGCCTTCTATAAGGGCGAGTGTATTAACTAGCAGCTTTTGTAAAGAGCCATACATGGATTCTGTTCCTCATCCACTCCAGTGTAGTCATGTTCTTCAGATCTTCTGTCATAGTGTTATTTTGCTCTGTTTACTAAATAAAGATTGAACTCTGTATCAGAATCCTTTTATGTGTTCCGCAGATAAATGATGTCACGTTGAATAGTAGACTTCATCAGGATGTTCAGCTTTCTTACCAAGGGCAACAGTCATCGACAAATGACTGACCATCAACTTTATCATAATAAAAGTCTGTCCTTATTATACAGTATGGCTATTGTTCCTCAGTTACCATGCTACGGGTTTTTTTATATAATCTTTTTATTAATATAATATTGTTATAATACCTTGCCTCTTGTCAACTTTACATTTAGCCCATATTTACATAGTTATCAGTTACTTTTGTCCCTTGCACATTAACCATATTTATGCAATTGTTTATCGCACATTGTCCTTATAGTACCCTCTCTATCCCACAGCGGTCAAGTGACAAGCATCAAGGCCCAATACAAACAATTAAAATCCACTGCATGCGTGAGGGGGTGTGGGGAAATAAAATGCAGGACCTGTCCAATCCAACCTGCTGTGCATTGTGTACAGTAGTAGTCATCAGCTATGCAGCACATTATTTAAAGCAAGCCAACAGTTAAACAGTTTTAATGACTTTACATTACTATTATTTATGACAAATGCTGCTTGCCAATAGCCACTGAGACATACAAATCTCATTTAAAGATGCATTGCAGTTGCTTCCCCCTCCCATCACTGTTGGCACACAATGTTCTTCCATGTTGTTTCCGCCACCCTTCTCCAGCAGGACCCGGAATCTAAATGTTCTTGTACAGTAAATTTGTATTGGCCTTTCTGTTGGACAAAATACAGGAAAATACAAATCAGAAATTGCTTGACAATGCAATAAAACTCATATATCTCGAATAATGTGTTCTCTATTTAAAGAGGACTTACTTTCTTACAATTCTTCTCTCCTACATTGTCATACTTTTACTATATAACTGCTGTTTGGAGGCTTGTCGCACTGGACTCCGTTTTTTCTCTTCTTAAATGAATGCTATACCCCTATTGTCCTCGAATACAAGAATTTCGCCGATTTGATAACTGTTGGATTTTAGTTACAATGTAAAATATTTTTATTGATAATACAGTTCTTATTACCTTTTGTAAACTCCTCGGTTTTACACCTCCAGCCCCTTTCACCCTGCAGGGTCTATTTGCTCTCATCTGATTGGACTTTGGATTGTGTCTGTCCAATCAACTGCAGGTGCACTGAACATTCTAATCAGTACAACTGATAATAAACTGAAATGGAAGTTTTTCAGTAATGTCTTATTATTAATAAACTATTTACTAACAAAATGTTTCTTACAATTATAATAAAAAAAAGTGGTTACAAAAATTGATAATTCAGTGTAAAGTATATTTTCTACATACTGATTAAGAGAGAAATGGTGTACTTTAATTCTTTATCGCTACCGCTGCTACTTTCTGCTTCCTTCTTATATTTTATCACCATCCTCTTTAATTTTTTTTCTTACCTTTTACATCTAGATGACTTTTTCCCCCCATTAGTGCTTCCTTCATCACATTCTGGAACAGAAGCAAGGGAGTAGATGAAATCCTAACAAAACTACCCATTTAATAACTGGACTGGATAAACCCTTAGCTATTAGAAACCCATCTCTGTTGTATCCTCACTTTCACATTCTGTTTTGACATGGAATCATCTCCTGATCTTATTGGGTTGTACTTGGAAGGTTGACACAATCTTGTATCTATGCTAGTCCACTAGGCTCTGTTAGGATCCAGCCTTGGTTAATGGCATCAATGTAACTATGGACCTACATGTCTACTGCGGAGATTCTTTGTCCAGCCAGTTAGTGAAATGACCCAATCCATATAACTGTCCACATTTAGTTAAAGACTTTACATTGAAACATCTACTGATCTGGGTCTCTTGCTTGTCAAGAAATAAGGTCCGTATTGTATTTTACTTTTACTATGTTAGGACATTTGCTAGTCAGTGCCTTCTCAAAAATTCAGCCTTTTCATGTTGAACTTGATGCTCATAATTTTGAAAATGCACTAACCAGGATCCTTCAGCAATTAAGGGTTTTGTCTTAAAACATCAATAATTCTGATTAAAAAAAGGTCTTTTGAAAGCTCTCTTTTAGATCAAGCAAAGAACCATCTGGGATGCAGAACATAAGTTATAGTGGATGATCATAAACGTCCTTCTTATCTCTATTAAGAAAAATCATTTAATGAGGAGAATGCAAATAAAAGCTGTGTCTATATCTATCGATAGATGTGTTTAATGCTATGTAACTCCACAGCTAAACTGTAAGTATGGATGAATGAATACATTCATGTAAATGAAGGTAAGTATAAACCGGACTAGTTACATAGTACTAGTTCCATACACATAAACAAAAGCTAAAATATATTAGCTAAGAATCAGCCTCACTAAACAAAGGTTAAAAATTACTTTAAAATACTATAACTGTATCAGTTCCTAAGCATTGCTGACATTGTAACTGTGAAAATAGGAAGCTAAATGAGCAAACGCGCAACCGACTGTCACAAACAAAGTAACCAGGAAGTGTAGGAAATGGTTCCTTTCCTGTAGACAAAAGCCAAGTAGCCCCCCCTGTCTGCACACGCAGGGTAAGGCAGTCTTTTCTTCAAGGAGACTCATTTTACTTCACCAAATTTTCTAATAAGGCTATACAAGGATGCCCTTCAAGGCAACATACGAGCTACCTTGCAGCGGATTCACAGTATAATCTGTAATGGTGTGAAAGCGCAGATACAAAAAGCTCTCATGGTTGTAGTAATTTGATATTCAAACATGGACCCTCACCACCCTGTATAAATTGATTAACAGTACAGTGTGAATTGTAAGGCCCAACACATGAGTGCAAATGGTTCAATAAGTAAGTATTGACCAAAAAGAAGTGTGCCACACACACCCTGATGTGCTTGCACTTACCGGAACAATATAAAAATATTTGTCTTGTATATGGTTAATCCTCCAAAAGATGAAACATGTAAAGTAACAATTGAAAAAATAGAAAGGTGCAATATCTCTTTAATAGTGTATAAATCCAAAATATAAATAACTCACATGTCCATAAAATAAAATGAGCACGTTCAATGAAGTGACATCCAGTGGATTCTTGCAGTGCAATCCCTCTACACGTTTCACCGGTGTTGCAGTTGGCTTCCTAAGGAGTACAAAATCAGAGTGCTCAAACAACGAGTTTCTTAAGCATTCAGTATTAACACAGCCTTTCTTGGTGAAGCAAAGTCAGTTTAAACAAAACTTTCAGAACTTAGATCCTCATGCACAAAACAAACAACCACACAAAATCTTTCTGGTGTTACATGTACATCTCTGGTTATATAACCAAATATCTTCTCCTTTCCTCAGTTACTTTTGTAGGCCTCATTGAGTAAAGTCCAAACTCACCAGTCAAATTCACTTCACTACAATTCGCATCTCCAGAATAAATGCAAATTCACTTCTCAGGATTGATCAAGTGTAAAATACACTTGTAGAACAGACGGACAGTCGCAAAAGCTATCGGAGGGGTAGTGCAGTATAGTCAGCCAGATAGAAGTAGGATGAGAAGTCATGTGGAGTGAAGCGAATTCAACAAATGAAGGGCAGTGACGTCAGTCTCACCATATCCCACTAACTGTATTCTGTGAATATTCTATTTATTTCTATGTCACCTTGTCCCTAGGTCATGTTGTCACTTAGTCACAGACAGTACACTAATGCACTGCCATCAACCCCCTCCCCCCCCCCCCAATTCCCCAGTCTGAAGTGGCAAAGTCAAACAGGTGAATTCAGAGCAGTTCACCTAGTCACATTTACACCTTCCCACCACGCCTCCTGTTATTTAATGCTAGAAGTGCCTGTGCTCGCTCACACAGAATGATGCAAAGAGCTCCATAAGTTTGCGATTCATGTCGTTGCTTGAATTTTTCATATATTTGCCACTTCACAGACTTTACTCATCAAGAGAACATGGGGAAGTGGAGAACAGATGCAAATTCACAGCTCTACGTAACTATTCAGTCAATGGGGCTTTGAAAATTCACCACCAAAAAACTACCGTCTCCGGTGTTAGTCCTAACATGTTAAAAATACTCATGTCAACTTTTTATCTTGTTAATCTCTCACAAACACTGCTTTCTCTATAATTCTGTGGAGTTCTTTTAAAATATTCCATCCGTACGATTTGCAGTCAGGCTTCAAAATGTCAGCTTTATATAAATAAGCAAAAGAAATGGATAGAATAAAAATATATTATGGAGATGATAATATTCCTTAAATTCCATTTAATTATTTGATATTTGGAGAAGAAATCGGGTGAAGAAATAATGGAAATTTATAATGGTTTCCTTATTTAAAATAAAAAAATTCTTTTTTTTTCATTAACTAATTAAAACAGTCATGTAATATAGATAAACATGTATGAAGGCCCCAGATCTCTGGTATTGGTTAATAACCTTGGTTCTTGAATATCTCATACACAAATGACCTCTATGCATTTCTCTGCTAATTGACTTTTTAAATTGGGGCAGATTAGCCTCCACCACAATTCCATCTACAAAGAGAAGCAATTTAGTCTGAATTTTTTTTTTTAAATAAACAATCTAATTGCTACTGTAAAGGTTGTATCGTTCTCTTTTAATTATACCGGTTATTAAAACTTTACAATAACCTGAAGCTTTTTACTATCCGCTTTACTAGTAAGGAACGACAATATAGACTTTTCAACTTTTGCCTTTCAGGTTGTTGATTTGCAATAATTCCAGGATCCATTGACTTTGCCACCACCTCTCTGTACAAAATCAAACCCACAAGGGCAGATGCAATTGCTGCATAATATTTCAGTGAAAGAAATCACACACCCCTACGCTCAAGAGATTATTGCTGTTCTATGGCTTCACCAACCGGATTTTCACATGGATATTTTTTCATTTGCCTTATGAGATCACTTTATGGAGAGTTTTTATACAACACTTGTGGAATACAGTCTGAAAACCAGTGATGAATTATTATCTCCTATCACCATTATGTCACGAGATAAATTCTGCATAAATTTTTTCCATTGAATATAGTATCCATGAAAAGGGTAGCCATACTTTACATTACTGTAATATGGGAAGCCATACTTTATATTAGTGTAGTACGAGTCAGGGCTGTGGAGTCGGAGTCGGGGCCCATTTTGGTGGAGTCGGAGTCGTTATAAAA
>WMED01017648.1:0-12940 GCA_019650415.1 Pipa parva | reverse complement strand
TATATATATATAGAGAGAGAGAGAGAGAGAGAGAGCGAGAGAGAGAGAGAGAGAGAGAGAGAGAGACAGACTTTTGGGTGAAAAAAAATGAAATTGAACGTGGTGTGCTAATTATCCTTCTTATTGGTGATCGGTGTCATTTCAGCTGGTTGATATAACTGGAGCTGCTGTTTTTTTTCGCTTTAAATAATATTTTATTTGTCATCACTGAACACAATAAATAACATAATATACAAAGCTTTTTTGTTGTTGTTGTAATTATTGCACATTTTGTAAAGTATTTTTACAGCGAATTCTTACAGACACCAAATTTAAAACACTCATTTTGTACAGGATTCATTTGTACATATTACATATATATATATATTTATAAGTCTAATGGGTCCAACTTAAATAAAAACGTCTGCAATTCTCACTAAGCACCGTTCTTATTCATAACATTACCAAGTCCAAAAGTGTAAACATTATTATTGCCCAAAAAAAAAACAAATTAAATATACACAACGAATATTCCTACCAGGCGATCTGATCTCGGTAAAATGCAAGGGGTGTAAGATAGTGCTTGACTTCTCCCCTCCAGTCCTAAATCATATATTAAGAAAATAAATATATTTTGAAAAGGGTGAGGTCTTTATTTTTAATTTTTTTTTTTCTTACATGAAAACTCAACAACCAGGAATGTAATGAGAGACTAAGGGAATTTCAGCTCCGAGTTCAGAGGACACAGAGCAGGAATCAGACGTTAAAACACACAAAAAAAATACACAAAAATTAACACAAAAATTGACTTTTTTTTTTTTAATTAAACGCACAGTGGTATTTTAGTTCCATTCTAAAGGGGAAATTCCAGTGTCATTATAAATACAAGATTGGTCCTCTGGCATGAAATGAATGTACAGATGTGTGGATGTGTGTGTGTGTGTACATACAGCTTCCAAAATATTTGTGCCGTTTCATTAGCGATACACACTGCACCTGTAGTCTAGTACAAGGTTAGTGTGTATCTAACTCTAACTACATATAAAGCAAAAAAAACAATAAAAGACTAAAATCCCTTCCAGTGTCTTTAATACATCATGTAGGTTAATGTACACTACAGAAACGTGTATCGTTAACATAGTTGACATTTGTGTCGATATCCCTTTAAATATGATCATGTGTGTAGGTGCGTGTGCTTTGTGTGTTGTGTGTGCAGTTTGTCTTTCTATGCATTGTATATACTCTGTGTTTGTGTGTTTATATTGTGTGTGTTAGTTGTGTGCGGCCCTGTTATAAGTGCTAAGATTGTTTGTCTTGCCTGCAGCATTGCCACATTAACACACAAACACACACACACACACAGAGACACACACAGACAGAGCCAGACTTGTGCTGGGGGGCACAGCTCGCCTTTGCAAGTTATGGAAAAACCCAGTTCTTCAGAAGATCTCATTATGTGAGGAGTGAAGTTGCTCTGCAGGGAGCATTATGGAAATCTGCAGGTTTGATTTAATGAGGCTGTTCACACTGGTAGAATATCAACTTTAAGGAGAAAAGTCTACCTGGGGTGTCAAAGCTACCAAAATGAAAATTGCCAATTTTGATGATAAGAACCAGTCTTTTTCCTCAGCGAAATCACTTCAGGTAACAGATCTAACACTAAAGAGCCTTACATCCCATGTACCAAGAACAATGTTTTATGTAGCAAAGCCTCTTATCTGTCTCTCCTAATGACTTCCCTTAGCGGGTTGTTAGTATCTGACAGCAGGTCTCTATGCGGGGAACTTTCTTCCAATTCTACATTCAAAGGAGGTCCATCAGAGAACATGATTGGCAATTTTCGTCATAATCTGCACATTATTAGCATCAGAATTGACACTGCAATAACACTGCTAGATTTTGTGATGTGCCTCACAAAGTTCAGGGAAGTCCCTGCTGTATCCTGGTCTGGGGGAAAGGGATTTAGTGGTACCCAAGGAGGTGGGCTTGGGAGAGGATGCTGTTTAGGAAAATCATTCATCAGCTTTTGTATATCAGACAACCATGCCCCACTTCTAAAGCTGCCATGCAAGGGCTTAATGTAAAGGATTCAAGTATTTCCAGATAACAGTTAACACAAAAAGGCAAGAAAAAAAACAAAAAGTTTGGATCCTTGTGTGAGAACTACAGGGACCATCACAGGCTAAAAAAGAATAAGGCAACGAATAAGCAATAAGAACAAACAGAAATTCATGTTTTTCCTGTAAACGAAAATAAACCACAAAAAAAGTACACTCTTGTGAAATGTGCTTTTTCCTATCCAGTGGATTGATGAGAGGGGGTTTTGTTGTCCATTAGGAAGCAGAGGTCTGAACTGATGTACAAAGTATAAGGAGGAAAGGAAGAAGAGGGTCCCTAAATAAAAGTGCCACTTGGAAGTGGGTGCCTGGGATCATGGCTGGGTCAGACCTGGACAGTCCTGTCTGCCTGAAACAGTCAGTTTACAGATTGGAGGCCTGAGAGCTGCCCTTGGGGGGTGCAGTTATCTGGTCAGGGGGGTCTCCTCTCTCTGATCAGGGGGAGACACAGAAGTCTTGCTGAGCACAGCCGCTGAGTAGGGAAGGAAGCTGCTCTCAGACCTCTGGGTGGCAGCAGTGCAAGTAAAATCCGACCCCCTGCTGGCAGAGCTCAGAGCTGAAGCTGTCTGGTTGCTATGACAACTGAGGCAAGAACAGGGAGAAGTGCCGGGTGCTGCGGCGGCGGCTGCGGCAGCCGCCGCGGCAGCGGCAGCCGCAGTGCTGTTAATGCCAGCAGGGGACTGGTAGAGACCCGGGTGTCTAAAACTGCAGAGTAGTTCCGGCCGGGAGTAAGGATGGGATAATGCTCTGAAGGTGTCCAGAGGTCGGATGGAGGTGGCAAAAGGGGAAGCGGCAGCTGCGGCGGCTCCAGAAGCAGCGGCAGCGGCGGCCGCAGCAGTCACCCCAACGTGGGGATAGTAGTGCAGCGGAACGTGGGAGTGGAAAGGGTAAGGCAGGCTCCCGGTGGCCGCAGCGTGGGTCATCATGTAAGTGTAGAAGCTGGGATCTGCTGGGTGAGGCCAGGACATCGCCAGGCGCTGCCTTTTATCCTTCATACGCCTGTTCTGGAACCATACCTAGGGCAGAGAGGGACACACATCAGCTTAGCTGCTCCACTCACTACTCATTACACAACTGCATGGGTACATGGACTGGGCCTCTCATGGCTGCTCCTCAACCCCTTGCCACAACTGGCGAATAAAAGGGTTAAATAAGCAGGCAGTTGTTATTCATAAATCCCAAGAGGTTCTGAAGCAGTCGCTTACTTTATAGCATTGTCTGTTTCCACTGAAAAATGCCCCCCCTCCCCCAATCCATCACCACAGCGACCCACATCATTGTAAGTCTAAAGTGCCCCAATGCCACCCAGAAAATTCAGCTTGTCCCATATGTTTCTTGAAACACTGTTGTATTTCTAGTTCTGATGCCTAATCATATACAATTTTACTTGTTTTCTGTATATCTAATTATTTTCAATTTTATTTATTTATTTATTTTTTAATTATAAATAGAAGTGAAACGTTATAATGGGGGGATGGTCAGATAAAGCTAAATATATCCAAACATGGTGACGAATGAGAGAGTAAACCTCCTCCTCTAAATATTTCTTTCTATTTAATCTTCAGTGATACCAATGATATGAAACCCTCTTTAATATTTAACCCCCAACAAATCAGGTTCAAAAATGGAACAGAAAAAAAAAAGTCTGTTGAAACCGATGGAAATAGATACATTTCATTGCCCATTTATGCCCAGGTGTGGGTGTGTGTAATATGTAAGCCATCTATTTACACATATAGCAATGTTTTTGAAATAAAAATACAATAAATCTTTGGACGATTCGGGGCTAAAAAAAGATTAATAATTTTGGATTTGACTATTTTATATATATCAGTATATATATATATATATATATATATATATATATATATATATATGGGCAAGTGGTCTAAATTCTGCACATTTTAAAGATGAAAAATGTGTTATTTTATTTACTGATTATTGCGCACATGTGAATAATCTCATGAGTATTTCATGTGTTAAAGAGATTTATTAAAGGCAGAAGGTAGCTAAGATAAATATATAATATTAGGCTTCAGAATAAGTCAATGCCTTGTACTGGTACGAATCAGAATATTATTATTATTACTAAAAATGCGTTCGAATCTGAAACTCTGCTGGGGGAATTAATTCAAGAAAAAAAATGTCAAATAAAGACTAAAATGAAACCCTAGTGATAAGAATAACAACGCTCTTGGCTTTACCAGGAATCTCTGAGTTTTTATGTAGGGAACCAGATATGTTTTTTTTTTTCAGGGAAATAAATGAATATAAATTCTGAATACTACATTCAATTCTTTTAGATTCAAAGCAATTTTTTTTTCCCCATTGATAGTTATTTAAACTCATGGAAACTGCTCTTCTGTATCTCAGTAAAGGAGATTACATTTACAATATGTTACAATGTTACACTTGAAAAGAAGGTTTAGAATTCCGTTTAAAATAAAAATCTTTAAAATAGACACAAATCCAGTGACCTGCCAGAAAGACCCAAGCTAAACAAGGACAGGTCATGGTGGGTGGGTCACCATGATATAGGGGGGGCTCTGGGATCTCCAGATTGCTCTTTACCTTAATGGTGGTCTCCGGTAGGTTTAAAGCTGCAGCCAGCTCACATCTCCTAGGCCTGGACACGTAATTCTCACGGTAAAATTCCTTTTCCAGTCTACCGATTTGCTCCCTGGTGAATGCAGTTCGGTATCTTCGGACCTGATCTGCTACAGAACTGGAACTTCCCACAGGATTTCCTCCATTGATACTGTTTAATCCAGACACAGCAGATGAGCTGGTAGAACTTGCCACAGAGGAGCCACTGTCTGTGAGCATCATCCACAAGCAGAAAAAAAAAAGAAACATTAAAATATCACAGTAACAAGCAAAACAATTAATGCACCTGGAATAAACAAGTGTCTGGAACCCCCAGAGCCAATGTAGAAACACCTAAACTTATGGTGCATCATATCTGCACAGTATCACCCCTAGAATGTAATACATTGTATAAACAGTAAATCTGGGAGCTCACATGTGTAATGTTACACTGTACAATTTCACTGAAATACTAACTGAACCTCCACGTGGCAATGTTACAACACAAATCTGCCTTTGTAAACAAATAACCTATTTGAATTCTAGACTTCTGACAGCAGGATTTTATTCTGGGAAATCTGTCCTGTGAATTATGGACAGATGGACATACTTCGGGTTTTTGTGCAATATATCTGATATTATTTTTTTATGACTTTAATTGCCCCCATTGAGATCTACACACCAAACACAACCATGTGCTTTAAAACACAGCAGATTGATCAATCCCTGCAATTTACTGCACATGCTATTGATTCAAATCGTTGATTCTAAATAGAATTGATTTTACTCCTTCTGAACTAGCAACAAATTATTTTGACCTGTTTTAAGTCTGGTTCAAAAGTATATATATATTTTTTTTTGTTAGAAAAAAAAATTCAGCTCGCATAATAGAATATAAAGCTATACATTGTAAAATGAATTATTGATCTGAGTGAACATAGTTTGATTATCACATGTCAAGAATGCTCAAATAGTGTAACAAATGAATAAATACAATATGCATTGAACGATTCCCTTTGGCAAACGAATAACCTATATCCATGTCATGCTTCCATGGTAAATTACTGGCACATTTTCAATGTTATAATATTACTATTATTTTTTTCTTTTTTTAGCAAAAATGCAAAAAAAAAAATTTCTTTCCAGTAAACTGTACACTCAACTCACTGCCAGTGTTTGATGACATAACAATAGCAAACATTCACACCTGGAAACTATAACCGCTTCCTTTGTTGTTAACTAAATGTTACAAAGTAAATATAAACAAACTAATGATACATATATGACTAGCAGGAAAAAGATACCTCCAAAAATATACTTTCAGCTTTTTTTTGTATCTATCTATCTATCTATCTATCTATCTATCTATCTATCTATCTATCTATCTATCTGTATCTATCTATCTATCTATCTGTATCTATCTATCTATCTATCTATCTATCTATCTATCTATCTATCTATCTGTAAAGTATCTGTCTATTTTCTAAACGAATCTATCCAATATATCTCTATCTGCAATATTTTATATACAACATATATTCAGAATCAATGTAAACATTCCATAATAACCAAAAATAGCTTCCTGTCTATTGTTCCCAGTCACCCTGGTAGCAAGTGTCTGTACTGTAAAGCTTGGCAGAGGGTTGCAGGCTGGCATTGCCCGAGCTACCTACCTTTAGAGCTGCTTTCTTTCAGCGGGTTGGCACCTAGGCTGTTAGGGGACCGGAGAGGAGCACACCCTACTTCCACATCACTGCTCATATCTGCCTCCTTAGGAATATCAGAATATTGACCCTGTTTTTTCCCCCTGTCTGCTCCAGGGATGTCCGGGGCTCCGTTACTGTCCCCCGCTGAGTGTGAGATGCTGAACAGAGCGTCTATCTCAAACTTGCCCTTGCCAGAGATGTCCCCTATGGATCCGTGCATGGACGATGAGGTCAGTCGGGGGCTGAGGCGCCCGGCGTGGTGAGCATGTTCCAGGGCCTCTAACATAGCATTCCCAGCTGGGTCAGACACAGTAGCAATCCTCTTGCCTGTGCCCGGGCTGTGCAAACCTCTTTCCATGAGAATCATCTCTTTTCTGATCCTTTCCATCATCTCAGCTTTTTTAGTTGATAAAAAAATAATAATAATAATAACGGGAGGAAAGTGGTTAAGTAGAAAAGGCTGCTGGAGTAATGATGATATGCAGCTGGGGCTAGTTTCAGCCACTCAGCCTGGCACTTGTCTCCAAACTATTATCTCTAGTTTGGTTTTTTTTTCTCTCTCCCCTGTTCCTTGAACGTTGCGTAAAATTGTGAGATGCCAAAGCGATGGAATGACTGGTCAAAATGACCCATACATCCTTCCCAGGCAGAAATGTCATTCATCAAAAAGTAGGACTCGTCATTAAGGTATGAATGACGCTGTTTGAATAATCATTTATTGTAACAGTTTTATAAGCAAATAAATACAGGCTCCTGTCAGTTGGTAATGAAGGCGGATTCCAAGCAGACAAATAGATCCAGGTACAGAGAGAGACAAGGAATGAACTGCACTACTCTCTTCCCTCAAGCTCCAGCACATCTTGCTTCAATTGCTATGGGGTTTGGCCTCTGGGGTGAAATTGACAGTCTGATTAATAAAATGAGCTGAGCAACATTTCCCCCTTCATTTAGGGATATCATTATTCTGTGATTTTTTTTTTTCTTCCTTGTTGTGTTGCCTTTTAGTTCCTAATGATGCTGCTTTTCTTACTGGCTCAGAGGAACATTGTAAAATAATGATCTTTTTATTGGCAAAAATAAATAAATAAATAAAAACAGGAGTATGAATTCTGATAAGAAAAAGCATCAATCGTTAAGTTATTTAATTTAAAAAAAATTTTTCAAGGTTTCCTGGGCAAATCTAGAACTTTTCCCTTAAACACATACATCTACATTCAAGTTATGTTTATGAAATATTAGGAGCTTTTACACTGATATTAAACAGTTCGAAGTGGTCTATTTAAAGTGCCATGATGTCATCATGTTAGGTCTCTGATAAAGTGCCATGATGTCATCATGTTAGGTCTCTGATAATGCTGGCAAAGCACTGATAAGTTACAGGAAATACAAAGTATCTCTACTGCCAAAGGAAACCTTCGTGTGTAACAATTTGATGATCCGTTACACCTGATACATTGTTGCATTTTTTTCCCGTTGAGAATAAACTGAAAGATGATCTGTTTTAAGACTTGTTTGTTTATAAATAACGTAATAGAATAATAACTATTTCAAATAAGTAATCATGGGATAGACAACAAAAAAGACAAAGCATGTTTATATCTACTCCATACATTTACATACAATCCACATGCTGATATCATAAGGAATCTTTTTTTTTTTTTTTTGTTAGTTATGTACAACTGCATGGCACACTTTATTTATATGTGTATTTATTAAAATAATGGGCAGTCTGTGTATTTATGACTATTGTACAAATTAGGTCTCCTGTCGACCCTATTAGATTCTGTATAAATGTAATGCATATATGTATAAACATAATTCTGTTTTTTTCATTAGTAGTTTATAATTAAATCCCCAGTTGTGTCAGAGTATTGTAATTAATTTGCTCTTTTTTTCCCCATACATTATTGTTCCTGTAGAAATTGTTTTAACCCCCCCTCCCCCCCCCATAAGCAATACTACGGAAGTGTACATTTAAAGTATATGACTGCAGTGAAATGTACCTATACACAACAGCAATAGATAGAAATGGTTATTATAGATGTTATTAAATGAGGTGTAGAGGAAAACATTTTTGACTGTGGGTAAGTTATACCATGGTAATCGTTGTACACTGTACAGAGACAGTATGACTATAGGTAAAGTGGGTCATTTGAGTCTTATTCTATTTTCTATTTTCCAAGTCAACACTTCAAGAAGTGTAAGCTGCTTTTACAGCTGTCGTTTGGCGCCCCCTCCCGTTTGAGACTGCTTACTGCTGCAAAGACCAGAATTTGCGTAAACGTTTTGCTTTAACCTAGGGACTACAAGAGAGAATTTTAGTTTTTTTTTTTTTTGGGGGGGATATTTATCAAAGTCGTAAAGTTTTTTTTTAAAGGCCTATTGCTGGAGGAACAGTCTTTATTTTATTATGTTGGTATTACCTATTTAAAAATACTATTTTTGCCATGTAAGAAATAACTTTTTTATGCATCTTTTTTTATATCAAAAAATTATTTTCGATCTTTAAAAAATCCCCAAAATGCTTGATAAATAACCCCCAAATTTCAGTATCCTAAAAGGGATTTTTATAAAGGTCATTTCGATCTATTCACCACAATTTGGTCCTTTTCTCTTGCATTTTATTTAGATTTCCCCCAGTTTATGTACTGCAGAATAAAATATATCGATATTGATACACATTGATGCGTTAATCCTGCTGAACTTTACATTGCTTTCAATGGAGCATCTGTTCCATATCGATTTCAGGGAGTTTTTCCGAAAGGGATTTATAAAAACTGTTCTAAACCATTTCTAAACCACTTAGATTGTAAGCTCCTTGGGGCAGGGACCTCCAACCTCTTGTGTCAATCACAACCTAGCACTTAATTTGATGTATCCTTGTGATATTTTAATTGTATTGTTTTATGCACTTTTCCCTTGTTTGTATTGTACTTGTATTGCTGAATTGTACAGCGCTGCGTAAATTTGTGGCGCTTTATAAATAAAATTATACATACACACATACTTAGGGCAAAATGTAATAATGTTGGAAAGATGGTTCTTGGTCTTTCTGAGTTTATATTGCGAGATCTTGCGTTGTTCCTGCGAGATTACCGCACAAGTTTTTTTTTTTATCTCAATATTTTGATAGAAAGGTAGCCATACCTTATATTAGTAATATTGTCTACCTTTCTATTGAAAAATTTTGAAAAATTGAGATAAAAAAAACAAACTTGCACTGTAATCTCGCGGGAACACCATGAGATCTTGTGCGATAAACTCGGAAAGCCAGAGAGTGGTCTTTCCGATTTTAATAAATTTCACCCTTAAAGGTATATCGCTATACCCAAGAGAAGACTTTTTCTATCTTTATAAATATATAAATGTTAGACGTGCCTGTGTGATTATTGTCCTCTGCAAGTAGAAAGAGCTAAGCAAGGCGACTCTGCTGTTAATATTGTGGGTTTGCTGTGTTGGGAACTCAATTCAGACTGCAGGCAAGTGCTGTAAAGTCGCTTTTACATAGTTTGTATGGGTTTCATCTAGTTTCAACCCACAGGCCTAACCCATACTGATATGAAATTGGCATCTGTCTAGTTTGAATTTATTGTATATCCCACTGGCATAGGGACTGAAGGGAATAGGTAAATAAAGAACAATTAATTCCAGAGTTTGGCATTCCTTAAAGCAGTTCATGAGCCTCCTGTTATATAGAGGCAGTGTACACAACAGATGAAAAACAAAGTTCACCAGTAGTCATGGGAATCAGGGAACCACGTGCATGGACCCCTTCCTTCACTCTCACTCCAGTAAGCAGTTTATACCTTCTATATTTCTGCATCACCAATCAACCTGAGTCTATCATCTGTATATCTGCATCATCAATCAACCTGAGTCTATCATCTACTGTATATATCTGTCTGGTGCTACAATGACATTCCCAGGCATTTCTACAGGTTAGTGCTAATGTATGTATACTAATCCTGACATTATTTGTGCCTTATACAGTACTCTGGGTTGTAATTAACCATGGGGAAGATTATTATTTTCAGACATGTGTTTTTTTTGTATGTACACTAATATTGACATTATTTACACAATATTCCAGGCTGTGTATATAATAACGAAGAAGACAATGATTATCATCTTCTATACTAAAACTTCATTCTGTCGCAGTCTGATATAGAGGCTGATGTAGCAGATGATCAGACAATCAGAAGATGCATTGTGCTCCAGCCAAATTCCACTGCCATTGTCAAGTCACAGTCAGGAACGTCTACATGGAAGTTTTAAAAGGCATTTTTAGTAACATATTACCCAACTCTGAAACTTAACATTTGTTTGAACTTCAGAGACAAATGCCACCGGAGTGTAAAGTTAACAGAGCTGCGCTTCATGTTTGTCTGTGGTCATCTACAGGTGGATAAAGGTGTGGCTGTAAAACATAAGATTTATGACAAGTAGTAAATTCTTAGGATGGGAAGGCGTTACTCTCTGCCCTGTGATATCAGCTTATTAAAATGTGGAGAAAATGAAGATAACTAAAGTACAGAGGGTATAAAACTGCCAGGTTATAGGTGGTTTATCAGCATACCCTAAGGGGTTAAAATCCATCTCCTGCTAGCAAGTTTGTGTGCACTGAATGTACACTTGGAGATCTGTGCTGGAACAGCCTAAATGTTCAGTGCCCTTTTATCCTTTACTGTTGACTCTTTGAAAGGAGTCTGCATAATGTCTTGTTTACACTGCTCTAAGCCACAGAAAGGGAAGGCTTATAAAGAGAAGAGGCCAAAGTAGTGGTTAATTGACCTTATGAAACACATGCCGTTAAAACACAATTCTAAAAAGCTCTGGCTAACACGAATCGCCACCATTTCTGCTGCATTACATCTCTTTCCCACCACTTCACACAAATCATGCTTTTCAATCTGTGCCATGTCATTTTTTTTGTAGACAGATTCAGTCAGCCTCTGGTTTCATAATTTTTAACATATGGGTCCATCTAGCGGTTGATCCTAGGCAATGCATTCTTTTGAATTAAATTGGCAAATCAACCAGTTTCTTTCCCATCTAATCCCAGAACATTTGATTCATTTTAAAATCGCTTAGCCAGTAAGCCCACGGATTTGTTCAGTTTGCACTTTGTGTGCCTTGGCTTCGAGTTTCTGTTGTTTTCTTTTTAAGATATAAATGCAGAGTGTTTAGATAATGAATTCAACTCTAATGTCTGTTGTTGCTCAATATTATTTAACAATGCAACTGCAGAGTTCTTCTTTTAAAGAAGAATATATTCTGTAGCTAATTAAAAGCAGTACTGGAAATAAAAATCATATTCCCAAAATCATTTTAAAGGAAAGTTGTTTTTTTTAAGCCTTTTAATAGAAAAACACAAGAATGTTTTTACAGATATTTAAGTGTACACTTACTATGCTTCAACAAGTGTATGTGACTTTTAATGTTCCCTGTGTACATGTGTGT
The DNA here is from genome assembly GCA_019650415.1 of Pipa parva. NCBI lineage: Eukaryota > Metazoa > Chordata > Amphibia > Anura > Pipidae > Pipa > Pipa parva. The sequence goes on along the minus strand of WMED01017648.1, from coordinate 1,092 downwards.
GTGTGTATATATATATATATATATATTTATTTATATTTAGTTAATTTAGTTATAAGAATTTGTAATATATTTTAATACACAGGCAGGGATTGTAATAGATTCTCTCTCCTCTCTCTCTTTATATATCTGTATTATCTGTTGAAGGGAGGACAGACCTCTCGAAAGCTCGTCTAATTAATTTGATCCACTCCAGAAGAACTATAAGAGGTTATTTATTCTCTTTATGATGTCAGTGTATATAAAACATGGCCCCTTGACTTGTTGTCTGTTTGTTTTGCTGACTTTCTTCTGCTACATTTGATTGTAGAAGGGATGACTTGCCATAAGTAGTCTGTTTAGGAGTGCTATCACATGGTTTGATATAAGCAGTTGTTTGAATGAAGAGAAATGCTTTAGCCTTACAGTAGTGGCAACTAGCCATGTCTGCTTCCCCTAGTGTGTTGCTGATTAAACAAGGGCAAGGGAATTCTGCAATGTTTCAAGTCTTTATCAGTTTTATTTTATTCTTCGTAAAACAAGACAAAATAACCAAGGAAAAGGGTTTTCTTCATTGACAGTGGCAGCATTGGATTTAATTGCAGAAGTCGGGTTGGTAAGGCTGGGTGATCCAGGGACCTGTTGCTACTGCACTTGCACTCCAGTGACTGTATGGAATACTGTAAATGTGCCTATGTGTTGTTACATTGTATCTGCACTCTCCCATTGCGGGCCTGTTGGTTTCTAAACCAGTTTGACTTGGTGCAGGTAAATTTCACGGTTTTAGCCAAGCAGCCAATGACATTGTGCGGGGCTGTTACATGGGTTTTAGTAAAGTAAATTGGGGGGTTATTCTCTAATAATCCATCTACCAGCAACTGATTTCCTAAAGGCAACGGATATACTGAGATTTCTTACTTATTCTCCGCTCCTCTCTCTGATCTCTCATATTCTTCCACTGGTTTTTTATTTCTTTTAGTCTTTATTGGATTTCGAATGGATATAGTTTATAAATACTACACTGATACATAGTGAGCGTGTTTAATAAAAATAATAAATATATTGGTTTGGACTAAAGAAAAATCCTGCAGTCAACTGTTTCTTAACAGATTCATA
>WMED01017647.1:0-12940 GCA_019650415.1 Pipa parva | reverse complement strand
TCTTTATTATAACATGTAGTAATATATCTCTTAAGTCCCACTAGCAGTGTTTACAGATATGTGTACCATTCATGTGGTGAACAGAATACGCACACTGATTTTTTTTTTCTTCTTTTGATTGTTACTGTTTTATTTTGTCACAGTCCAGCAGTAGTTCCATGAAATGAATATAATGAATGTTTAGCATTAATATAGTAAAAGTATAAGGCAAAGAATGTTTTTTTGTTTGTTTTTTTTAATGCCTGAAATAGTCTTTCCACCTCAGATGTCACTGCCTTCTTAAACAATTTATATAAAGTTCAGCAGCACAAAAATATAATATTTTTAGAAAAAAAAAGTTTAGTTCTTTACTGCATAACTAATTTTGTTTATTTAAAAGTATTAATAAGGGGAAAATTTATAAAGGTCGTTTCAACCTCTATCAATTCTCTGGACTTTTCGATTCTGTCGAGACCGATAAAGTCCAGATATTGATAAATATTGATCTAATGAAATTGACATGATTTGTACTTTTTTTTTCATGCAGTTCCATTTCTATCAATGGTGTTTACTGAGGCAAAAGCTCATCCAACTAGCAAACTTCCCAGACCAACTCCATATTGATAATGGGTTTTCACCAGTTTAAAGTGGCAAAACACTTTTCAGCTAATGGCGATATAAATCAGCAAAACAATATAATATATATATATATATTGATATATTGCAGATTGTTTCACTTTTTGGCCTCATCAATATCCCACTTTGTGCTTTTGTGGAATTCATTTTATCCATACTAAAACATTGCTTTAGATCAGCTACAGATTTTTTTAAAGGCATGGGTAATGCAGAATGAAATCAGGATAATATACAAAAGTCACCTGATGCATGTAGCAACATATTTAATACGTTTTCTTATTAGAAAAGTTTCTTATTAAAATAACTATAAACTTTACCCACAGGGTAAATTAAATGGTTACCAGTTGATTTGTATTTGTTTCCAAATAGCTTTTGAAATTTGAATACCTGAAAATTGTCTGCATAGTGCCCAAAATTAATCCCACTAATGCATAAAATATGTATAGAGCATCGACTTTTTTATTTTTTTATTTTTTTTTAGATTCACACAGTTGCACTGCTAACACCATAGAGATGTGCACAGGCCATTAACATTTTATACAGGGACCAAAAGGAAGTGGTCCTTTTTGTTAAGTAGGATGTTTGCAAATGAGTTAGGTGAGAATTTGGGTAAGTACTAGTAGAGGATATTTTCAGCAGTCTAGTCATAAGTGAAGTATATCTAAATTTTTGCCTATGCCAGTGCATATTATTTTGCCAGGTATTGCTGTGCTTGTTGGTGCTATATTTATATGATATTTGTAATTGGGTGGCCACACTGAAGACACAAATTCCCATTCATAATTTATACTTACAGCAAATGAAATGGGTGGATTTTTCAGATGTGCAAGTAACAAGAGTAGGCCCAGGTTTGCAGACAAATCTATAAAAAAAAAAAATCTACAGACCTCTACCAATTATTTTTTGACAGTTGTCATCCCAGAGATGTTTTCAGTTTCAACGTTAAAAAGATTGTCAGCCGGAAACAAGTTCAATATGAATTTATGTTTAAGAGAGTCTGACGCTGAGAAGACTCTGCATAACTTGCATAGACAGAGAGATTAGGACTCTGAGTGGTGCAGGGCACAAAACTTGGTGTTGGACTCTCCTTAATTGATTTTAAAGTTGACATTCCCCTACTATGTGACCATTGCAAGCAAAGAAAGCTAGTATAATTCAAATACAGAAGTCACAAACATGTCCAAGGTGTAGTACATATAACCCCCAATATTACCCTCACAGCTCATACATAGATTACATTATTTTATACCTTTGGGACCTGAATTTTAAGATAATTTCTTATTCCATAGGATTATACAGGTAAACAGCAAGAGCACTCAGAGCATGAAAGTTTCCTTATTAGACATAAGTATAAATTAGAAGTGATGAGTTTCGGGTGTATATTATGGGTTCCTTAGAATCATTAAGGCCATACAGAATTCCCTTTTCCTATAACTTTGGTCTCTCTTAACCTTGCAGGAAACTGAAGCTGCAGTACATGTATTCTCTTCACATAGGAGCATGTGTAACATTCATAAATATTAAAGTTGTGTTACCACTGTGAGGAATTTTTTTTTTGTTGTTTTGCAGGAAGCAGCGTATCCATTATGCTTGACACTGCCATTTTTTTTACAACTAAAAATTAAACAAAACAACATCCTTCTTCTCCAAGCACTCCCAAAGCAATTATGAGCTTCAGACATATGATGAACTTTACATTGCAGCTTCTCCAACTGTGTTGCTCCTAGATCATAATTTAGAGGAGCTGCAATGACCATTTTTTTCTCTTTACTTCCGAAGTCATTTTAGGATGCTTGGGCAAGCAGTATGCTGTAGTCTTTTATTTTCTTTTAGCTGGATGTCTGACAGTGTTTAGCCTAGCAGGTGCCTTGCTTCCCCATGCAGCGTTTCACATATGCAGTGAAAGATTCACTTTAAAGGTTTTCGTGCTTTTGCAAAACTTTTTGCCATATTTGTGGTAAAGACTTTTACAGAGCAGAATGTAAGACCATACAGCACTAGAGTCTATTCTGTGCTAAAAGGGGTGAAACTGTACAAAAATGATGTAATCACTTAATACATGCATGTTTATGCTGTGTTATCTATGTTTGTCACTGAAATAGTTTATACATTTTGCACTATGAAATCCTTCAACAGGGCTCAAATGTGAGACTTTAGTTTCACGGATTGTCATCAGCTGTTCTGATAAGAATGTTTAGTGCACCTGCAGTTTATTTAACAAACACAATACAGGTTTGATCTGATGCAACCAAACAGACTTTACTAGCTCAAAGGGCCCAAAATAACTTTTATAAAATGTATTTTATTTCTTCTAAACTGTGTAATTATATTTTCAATAAAAATTATCTTGCATTGTAACCAAGAGTTTATAACTACATTGTTCAGATACATGTATTGTAAACCTTGATCATAAGGGGATTTAGTTACCCTTTAATATTAGATCTTTCTGCCTTTGTAGGCATCTACAGAAAACAGATTTTTTGTTATTTTACTGGACAAAAAGCAGTGATATTTTCTTTAGCAACACTTTATACATATACCCTATGAAGTTATTTATAAATTCCCAGGATGCTTCTCAAACCAGGACTTGATTATGCTCATTTCAAACCTGCAGTCCCCATAACTAGCAATTGTATCTTTGGAATCATAAATACTTGTTTTATTTCACAAAATTGCCATTTATTGAAGCATGTATTAAAATAATGGAGACTTATTGAACTGGTAGAAAGACCTAGGGTAATGCTCTATCGGAAATATATGAAAAATAGTTTCTCCAAAAGGAAAGGGACAGTCTTCAAATGTTGTCATGGGTTTCCATGGCTTTCTCTATAAGTTACACTCTACCTGCTAGGTTTTTAGAGCATCCCACAAGCTTTCACTGGTCCCACAGAGAATGGTCCCATGCTCTCACCTAAGATATTGCAATTTCTGTATTTCAAATTTGTATGTGTTCATTTTCTCTTAAAAATGCATGCATTTTTCTTACACATGATACACACCATCATTCACTTTCTGTTTACATATTAGATTTTTTTAAGTTAATAGTTTTGCATATATTAAAATTGAAAGCTGAAGTAGATTTGATAACTAATAAGACCCCTTGTAATATAGTATCGGTACAGTATAATTACATTGGGTAGAACATATGCTGACAATGATAAAATGACCTAGCTTTTCACTGGCTTAGCAGTGCAGATGAGTTGATCTAAGTGCTTTTGGAAAAAAATGGTAATATAAATGTTTTTTTTTTTAAAGCTTACATGGTTGGAGCCTCGAATCTAGTCAGCAATGTTTCTTGAAACATATTTTTTTTGTTAAAGTGGGGAAGGTAAAGCAAGGGGGGTTGCAGACAATGGTGAATTGGTTATGTAGGCGAATATAAAATTGGCTGAATTATTACATGCAAAAAATAATTACAGACAGCTCTTATTCTATCTGGGCTATAGATTTAAATAGTACACCACAGGGGTCTGAATAAGCACCACTTCAATTTGATTTGTTTATTCCTGGCTTAGAAAATTGCATTGGAATCCGATAAATAATGACAAAATAGTCTACACGTTATATCTAACATTTTTAGGGGCTTTAACAAATTTGTAATTAGAGTGCTGGGAAAGCAACCCAAAGAAGGTTTTTCCTACAAGGATGGACATATTTCTGTGTTATGTCTATCCCACAAAAGAGTGGGTTAAACTTGGTTTGAACTGAACTGTAAGTGACTTTTTTTTCACTTAAAGATACTTAGTCAACCTGTTTAAGTTGAATACAACTGCTGTTCCATGCTTACAGTTCCCAGGAGGGTTATTGTCATTTAAGTAATTCCTTAAATTTGACAGAACTAATTCAGACAGCAGATCCTTAAATGTAAAATATCTAAAACTAAAAGGGGGCACTGGTGTTGTTCTGCAAAATGTTCCTATTAAAATATATTAGCTGTGGAAGAGCTGATCAAAGCACTTAAGAATGCTACACAAGTTCAGCAGAACTTGTACTTGGAGGTAAGTGCATGCCTACAGGAGGCAAATGTGGCTGAGCAAACAAATACACAACAACAAAAACCACATCGTGAGAACCCAACAAGACACATAAAACTGAAGTGTAGATGAATGCACAGTCAGGAATTCAAAGATCTGTTTTGGGTGAACAAGAACATATTAATAAACATCTGTAACTGCAAATGATGTATCTGACAGAGATGGTGCACCTGTGCAAAATATGACTGTGAGTGGACTGAAGTAATAACACCATAACTGACCGGAAAATCTCATATGGAATATTGTGGCATGAAAAACAATATCACAAAGAATACATGAAACTCACAGTGCCTAGAGAATTTGCACCTTGGGAATTTGAACTGTTGAAGCCAGCTAGATATGTAACATGGTACACCTAGTGGCTGCAGCCCAAAAAGTTGTTAGCTACTCAAATTGTGAACCATGTCACTTACAACCACTTCCTCCGCACACTACCAGCAAAAATGTGATGCTACATGTGGTTATAAAACAAGTTGATTTTTTATCAAAGGGGAGGGAAAGGGCTGCAAAGGATTACCCACAGAACTCTACCACAAAGGTGTTAACCACAAGGAATAAAAAAACACCAGGATCTGGTAAGAAAATGGAGGTAAGAAGTGCTGTAAAGAGTTCAACGGGTACAACATTTATGACAGCACAGCTTGGTGTGGCACAAGATCCTCCAACCTGTTTTGTTAAGGTAGACAGGCACCACATAAATGGGTACTTTAGTCCATGACAGTCAGGCAATACCACAAAGGCTGAAAAAGGCTAGGATTTTTCATGGTAATTTTAATAATTACAGGGTGTTTGCTGATAAATCCATGTTGGCAGATGATCATTAAGTGTATACCTAGTAAAACCTTCATTCTGAACAATAAAAATTCAGTCCCGTTGGCACTTATTTTTCAAGGGTGAATTTCTGTCAATTTATTGTACTCACCATGCATTAAGCAAACAACCACAACATTGGAGTGTAGTTTTGTGAATATTTAACAAATTTTCATAATGATTAAAAGTGACATCCTCCCGACATGGATTTGGTGTGTTAATGATAATGCCACCATAACTATACCAATGTAGCATATTGGACTGTGACAGTTGCAAACTTGCTATTCCTTGTTCACTAAGTCGCATATTCCCTTGGCAAAGAAGTGAACAGGATCAGATGTGATTTCTTGCATAGTGTTGCACAGACAGTGGAACAGTAGGATGCGGAGTGAGATTATCCTCTTAACGAATGACTAACTTTATCAAGTTAATGTTGCATCCCTTTCTATGTCACCCTATCTCTAGTTTATGTCACTTGGTCTCAACATTTATGGTGATTTCTGAGTGATCAGGAGCCCTGAATATCAGCCTCCTAATTTACCACTTAGGTCTGTGAAGTCAAACCGGTATAAGCAACATAAAACAATTAAAGTCATGAACACAGATTTAAAAGATATAATACATATAAAAAGATATATGTATTTGTCATTTCAATCCAGACAATATTTTCACTTTTTGATGTAACTGATCCTCTGTATTGGACTAAAGTGAACAATAGTAAATTAACGTTTTTCAACTTGCTGACATACATAGATTTTAGTAATGTGGATTTGAGTGATAATTACCTTAACTGTATTGCATGTGACAAGTCATGCTATTACTATTACATAATACATGTTCAGAAACCAAATTCTTAATGTATGGTTGCAATGTTTATTTTTGTACAAGTTTGAGGGTGAAATTCAGCTTTTTCGAGTTTAATCGGGAGAATAATTTGAAGTTTCTCCTAGTAAGTATTGCGAGATTTGCATCGAGCGATACTTACCGTGAGAAACTTTTTAAAATTAAATATATTCATGGAAAGGTAGCTATACAGCCATACAATATAGCTACCTTTCCATGGATATATTTAATTTAAAAAGTTTGTCATGGCAAGTATCGCTCGAGTCAAATCTCACGATATTTACCGGGAGAAACTTCAAATCATTCTCCCGAGTTATTAAACTCGGAAAAGCGCAAATGGCTTTTCTTAGTTTAATAAATTTTGCCCTAAAAATGCAGAAAAATTAACATGGAACTGGCAGTTGCATGGAGAGCTGTCCTTCAGAACTTGTTCACACTGGACGCATTGAATAACTGAGAACTTGAAACTTATTTCTAACACACAGCTTGCAGAGTTTGCTATCCAGCCAATCATAATCACATAGTGGCCACGGTAAAGGAAATTATCCATGATTTTTGTACCTCAAAATGGTTGATTACATTAATGCTTCCCAGACTAGTAAACAAAATTATATTTTGTGTGTGTTTGTAACAGAAGAGTACTGCACAGAATAGATGTATTTTGCTTTCTATAAGATATGATATTTTATTTCATTTTGACAGTATCAACATATTGAACTAGGACTAAAACCCATATGTTCATGAGGTAGTGTTAAATCATCTACCACTTGGCTGATGTTCCTGTCCCACCAAAGTATATCTATTAAAACAGACCGTTAGATTGTTAAGGCACAGCACTGACCTAGAATGTGGGTGCACATAACCCTTTATATATTTTTTCTCATTATTAATATACATTGAAACCAAATTTAAACATAAAAGAAGGTTTTGTGTAGGCTAAATTTACTAAGATAATGAATAATTTATTACCTTCAACAAAATCTATATTATATTTTTATGTCTATATAATACTAGAGAATGTCAACATTAATTACACACTTTGCATCTAGAATTACCAGTAAGTACTTTTTCATTTAATGCAAGTATCCAAATACTTTAATCAGTAGATTATTCATTCATAATGTTTTACAGATTGGACTGGAACTGATTGAAATGTATATATGCACAAAACATGTCCTTTAGCCAACGCATCAAAAGGATAAAGCCACTAAAACAAAATAAATAAAGGAAAGAGAATATGGCCTGATGTAATGGAGGAATTCCCATTGGGTTAATGACTTGCAATTAAGATAGTGAGATGTCCTGCAGGGGGATTTGAACCTTGGTTACAAGATGTATGTATGTATAATTTTATTTATAAAGCGCCACAAATTTACACAGCACTGTACAATTCAGCAATATAAATATAGTACAGACATGGGAAAAGTGCATTGTACAATACAAGTATAATATCACAAGGATAATTCACTTTAAGTGCCGGATTGTGGTTGACACAAGAGGTTGGAGGTCCCTGCCTCATAGAGCTTACAGTCTAAATAATAATTTATTTTTGACAAACATGAGGCACAAAATAAATCTAGGGTACAGAAAAAAAGAGTCACATTTATCTAGAATCTTTTTTTAAACCCATCAGCCATTGTGAACAAAGAATCTAATATGATGGGGGAATGCTCCATGCCATGTTGTAGAGTTGGTGGTTAAAGATATACAAAGTTTTCCACATGTTTAGCTGAGAACCTTTTCTAATGACTTAAGGCAGTGATGCCCAACCTTTTTTTGGCTTGGGGTCATATAAATCAACGGCCGACACCGACTTATGGAATGCATATGCATTCCAACATAACTAACTCTGAATAAGGTTCTTAACAATGCGGGGAAGAGTTCCACCCAATTGTGAGATACTGCAAACAGCATATTACTGAACTGAAATCCTGTTTAGTAATAAGCTGACCAGGTCTGTTGCCGATTTTCTACATTGTGGGCAGAAGCTTCAAGAGCCGGATAGCATCATGTCAAGGGCCGTAGGTTGGGTATCACTGACTTAAGGCATCTCCCAATTAAAGCTAACAATCCATTAGGTGCTGAAAGAAGAACTCAACTTTGGCTTAATTCCTCATTATATAAGACTCAAAGCAGTGAGATCTGACCCACCATTAAGAAGTTATGGGCTTCTGCATTGCTTTGTTCCCTAACAGTAGAAGGCATTTATTTTACTGTTTTAGACACACCCCTTCCATTTCATTGCAGTGCTTTAGGTTTTATTGTGTTCCTATCTATCTGACTTATTCATTTAATCAGGTATTAATCCAAACTTTACTTCTTTATGAAGAACAGTAACACTATAAACTATAACAGTATATACAGGAACACTATAAAATAGAAGTTCCCATTTAAATTGGCATAGCAGTTATTCAATACAGCATTTGTAAAACTCACCTTTGAAGTTGAATTTATTAATTGGATTGCTTTGTTTGTTTTTATATTTACCAATGTCATCCATGTTCTATGTGTTAGTTAAACAAACCCCACCTAGTCCAGTTGTTTTCTGTGGGCATTTGGATATTCATGAAGTGCATTCAGTTAGATACTTTGTTAAATGACTGCTACTGAATCAAGACAATTAATGGTAATTAATTGGTTGCTATGAATTATAGCACCAGTGCAAGTGTTGCAATTGTGTTACCTTGAAAGTTCTGATAAATTTCAATATCTTGAGGGTTATGTATTATGTTTTCTGTGACCTTTTACAAACGAGGCCAGTTTATATTAATCCATATCTTTAATGTTTGGGTTGGCTTTCTATATGTATACATACCAAATAATAATAATGTTTTATTCAAATTTTTCATATCCTTTAACGATAATAAGAAAAGGTCCCCTAATAAATAAAAATCCTCTATGTTTACTAAGGGCAGTCAAAATACATTTTTTAAGCTTTCTACATTCAAAATAATTAATTAAGTAAAAAATTTAAAAAGGATAATATGAGTTAAGATCAGTTATTTATGAAATATATTTGCTACTACACAGTTTACTTGTAAATCCAATTCTGTTTACTATTATAAAAAGTTGGATGTCCTGGAGTTGGGAAAAAAGAGCCTCATAAATAGAAACCTATTGAGCCTTGAGAAAAGGTGAATAAAGGGTGACATATCATCTTGTATACCCGATAACTGGAAATATTACAATAAACTGAGTCTGGAAGAAAAAAGTTTAATCTCCAGCTTCAAAAGGTTTATTTACTGTAAAGGCTGTGAAATTGTGGAATAATATTCCACCGGAATTGGTTCTACCAAAATGAGTGTCTCAAAAAATATTTGTATTGTTACTTGAATGAGCATAACTATGGGGGCTATTTAATATTTAAGTACAAATTAATATTTAATATTAGTAAATGTGACCAAGCATTTCACCTTTCTATGGATCAAGTAGGGTACATTAAGGGTTATTTCATTTTTATAGGTTGAGCTTGATGGACCTGTACCTTTTTTCAACCTTACTGACTGTAAGTATGATAGCAATGGAATACAAGTGGATTTGCTGTTTCTGTAACCCATCTGGCATGGACTCCAGTTTAAGTGATCTTTTATTTGATGTACTGTCGCTCATCTGTTCGATTTAACAGATCTAGAAAATCTTTGCTCAGCTCAAACATTTAGGGGGTTATTGATTAAAGTAAGAATTGGACTGTCGAATTCTCAAACAGCGGATTCCCATAGTAAATCCACGGCAATAGTAAAGTCGGGACCACGACAATATTCCCATATTAATGTCAAAACTGCAACAATATTCCCATAGTAAAATCATGACAGTGACAGTAGCAATTTATTGGGTAGTGGTGAATTCACACCTTTACGCAAGAATTTGCACTTTAGCCAATATCCCCCTTTATAGCTGTTTATGTTAACAGGTTTCATTTAGTCCTTTTTATCTCTTCCTTTTCACTCTTTACACACTTTAGCAGTTGCTTTAAAACACACAGCAGTTGTGCTAATGCTTGCACCATTGCATTGGACACCTATCATAATAAAGCAACAGACTGTCTTTTACATGTATTTCATATAAAACAGCAGTATAAATAGTTATTTAGGCATGCTATGCTTGTTGAGAGCACAGAATGTGGGACACAAAACCAAACTTAATTGGAAGGAGGAAAAATCCTTAATAGAATACCCAATATGTATGATCACTTGAATGGGTAGTCACCCAACATCCTAATAGTTTTACCATAGATTGACAGCACCTACAACAGGCAGCAGAGAAAAATTATAATGAAGCCCTTCAAGTGTCTCTCTGATGTTTGTGAATCTTCTCACAATCTTGTGTCAGAATTATGTGATCCACAGGCAAGCCACTAGAGCATATGATGGCCATCCAAGAGGAGGTTGCCAGGAGACAGCTAGAAATTTGAGTCTGTATTTCAGTTGATAACACAGGAGTAGATAAGTAAATTTGGGTGTCATCTGTATACAAGGGATACTGAATACCAAATGATTTGATGATATCACCCAAGGAAAGAGTATATAGGGAGAACAGAAGGGGGTCATGGACTGAGCCTTGAGGCACCCCTATCCTGAGTGGGACAGGAGAGGAGGTGTCAGCATGGGAGACAAAAAAGGAACGATCAGAAAGAAAGCCAGTCAAGACGCAGCTTGATTACGGACACCAAGGCATGGAGAATTTGAATAAGAAGGGAGTAATTAACAGTGTCAAATGCAAAGAAAAGGTTTAGGAGAATTAGAATAAAAAAGTGACCCTTGGCTTTGGCAACCTGGAGATCATTTGCAAGTTTAAACAAGCAGCCTCTGTAGTGTGCCCTGGTCAAAAACCAGACCACAAGGGGTCGAGGAGATGGTGTGCATGCAGATAGTAAGATGGATGCAGACAAGACTTCCAGAAGTTTAGAAGCTAAAGGCAAGAGAGAGACAGGACAGTAGTTAGCAAGGCATGCAGAGTCCAAAGTAGATTTTTTTATGGATGGGTTTAAAACAGGCTTTTTTAAAATAAGAAGGAAAGTTCCAGAGGACAGGGAAGAGTTGAACATGTGTGTTAGGGCCGGCACAAGGGCTGAATCTCAGCATTTAAGTAAAGAAGGCATGGGGTTGAGTAAGACTGGGTAGTAGGAGAAAAAGAACTCAGAAACTAAGGTGGAGATGTAGATAGACTTATCGCTGTGGTGTCAGATGGGATACATTTTGTTTCGAAACAAGTCAGCAAAATGTTGTGGGGAATGTAGAGGGGCTTGCATGTCAGAGGGTGAGTGATGTAGGAGGGTGTTGAAAATGGAAAATAGATGACAGGGATTTGATTTATATTGGTTTATGATAGTTCTGTAATAGGATTGTTTGGCTAGAGAGAGAGGAATTTAGGCATGAGAGCAAAACCTATAATAAAGAAAGTCTGCCTGGGAACAGAATTTCCTCCACAGACACTCCACAATATGCATGCTGGTTCTAATTGGTTTTCCACGTTTAGCTAGGGGTGATGATTATTAGTACGTATTTGATTAGGCTGCAGGGGGGCAAATGAATCATATATAAAATATTTTTATATTATTAATACAGTATTTGGAAAGGTTTACAAATTTTTGTACACACACCTGTTTATCAAGGATACTACTTTCTAAGCTGTAGTTTTGTGATGCTTTATAAGTTTATTTAGTGCAAAAATCAGTAGTGAATCAAAAAATATGAATTGTCTGATTAACAATGATCAGCAAAACACAATGAGATGCAATAATGATTGGACATTAAGGGGGAAATGTATGAAAGTTGATAAGGTGTTTATGCAGGCTAATGTCAGGGAAACTGTATTTTATTATGCCAGTATTGCCTATTTAAAAATGCTGGGTTTTTTACCTTGTAGAAAATCACTTATTTATTCATTTTTGTTTACATCAAAAAGCTCTTTTTGATCCTCTAAAGACCAGCAGAATCTCTAATGCTAGTAATTTTGCACTGTGATTTCAGAAAAATCACTTTAGATTATCTCAGTAAGAACAAAGGTACTAGTTAATTAGTTTGGTTGTAATTAGAACAGACTTACAATTCAAACTTTCATGGTTTAGGTCTGACATCACAAGTCAGCAAAGAAGTAGCCAAAACTCCTTCACACAGATTTCTACTCAGTATAGCACTTATTTATTCTACAGCAAGTGTCTCATGCCTTCTCTTTATACAGAATTACGGCATGCTTATTTCTATTTGTTATATACTGTTTAGCTAATTGATTGAGTAAAATGTATCTGAAACTCACAGAGACAATCACTAGTTACCCCTGGGTAATTTGCCAGTTTCTTTTCTGCCCAATGAAGGTTTCTAAACTTTTCATGCTATTTATTGTCCGTAATGGTAAAATGTTGTGAACACAACTCCTCTGATACAGCACTAAAAGTGTGATAAACAAATAACTTAAAAATAAGAATAAACGTTCGTGAAAAAAAAAGTAAAAAAAAAAATCTTCGAACATATTGATTGCAGCTCTTTTTTCCGGAGTTGTTTCAAGACACCTCATTAGGAATATGGATAACAAGATTGGAATTTTTCTAGAAAAAGCACAAAACACACATAGTGCAAATTATATATATTCAATAATTGCTTTGTAAGCCCAAACGTGCCAAAAAAGAAGAATGTGCAATT
>WMED01017644.1:0-12940 GCA_019650415.1 Pipa parva | reverse complement strand
TGCTACCATCATGCTAGCTACCATTAATCTTCTCTGATCACTGTCAGATCACTGTTAGCCGAGATACAGTCCCGATTGCTGATGTCTGTATTGTCTGACAGTGATTGAGACAGTATCCTGGCTAACCTTGCCTACCTGCAACCAGTGTGTCATGGAACCCCTGAGTTGTCCTTGCAGGACCCTGGTTGAAAATCACTGATCTACGCAGTGTCGACAGGCTCTAGGACAGAGGTTCTCAACCTGTGGGTCGCGTCCCCGGCGGGGGTCACGAGGCCGTCCCACGGGGGTCAAGAACTGCTCCCACACCCGGACGTGCTCGCAGGAACCCTTCTTATAAGGGTTCCTGCAGGGTGACGTCGACGGCAAACGTCACCATGTGACGCGCGTACGTGATGACGTTTTGGCCGAAATGTCATCATGCGCGGTGTGGTGAAGTCAGCGCCGGGGGTTGCCGGCATCAAAAGGTTGAGAACCGCTGCTCTAGGACATCTAGTTGCCACAGGAATCCTAATGGAAGTTTAACTTGATTGTTCTTTAGCAATCTGCTCTCAATAACAGGAGCCCTAGTACCCTGCTTCCCCCTCCCAGTATAACTGGGATTCTGGTTACAGTTCCATTTAACTATATATTGAAGCAGGTCTAATTGACACTAAAAATGTAAAACTTCAACACTGTGGCTTAGTGGTAAGAACTGCCAGGGCCCTGTGCACTTACACCACTTTATGACTATTACTTTATTGTTCCTTAACAGAGCTCCAATATTCCAACTCACTCCACTGGCTGCAGTGTACGCGTTTTTCTCTCTATAGTAGACTGTAGTAGAAATGAGAGAGGATAGATTTGAAAGCATGTGTTACACTACTTCCTCATTGTAATATGACCCAGAATCCACAACCAAAACATTTAGGGCCTAATTCACCATTGTGCAAAATGAGCCGCGAAGCCTTCTGCTCACTTCGCAAATGGTATTATGCGCCCACTGATGTCCTGCACGCGGACATCAGCGAGCGCATTAAAGGGATTCCAGTCCCGGCGAGGCCCTTAGCGTCAGCTTCAACCACAACCCCCCATTGATCCATCACAACTGGGAGGTTATTGGCTAAAGTGATAATTTGACTGTTGAATTACAAACAGCGGATTCCCACAGCAAATCCGTAAGCTCAACAATTTTAAAGTTGCGACCGCGACAATATTCCAACAGCAGCAGTCTGTTGCGACTGCATTTAGCTGGTGAATTGACACCATTACGCAACAATTCGGACTTTAGCCAATAACCCCCAACTACCTTTTTTAAGATGGTGACCCTTCCTCCCGCTGGTGGCATTCCCTCTCCGGAGGGAATATAAATATACACAGTTGTTTATAAGGCATGTTCCTGTCACTGTAGATAAGCACTAGCTGTACAAACACGCACCAATTACACACTTTCTTTCATTGCTGCAGGCTTCTCCTGTCAATTTCCTTCCTTGTCGAGGAATATTTCCTGAGAGGGGAGTATGGGCATTCGCTGGTAGCCTCATTCACATCCTCAAATCCCATTAGATTTTAGATTTTAATATTGAAATAATTGAAAAGTGTAGTAACGGCAGTCCATTTTGTCTGGGAACTTTAAAGGTCAAGTAACAACAACAAAACATTTCCTATTTAAATACAGTGCTTGTAGAAATGTTATCTTTGAAGATAAATGAATGAAGTTTATTGCTTTCTGTCTGGTTTTTATCATTGCTGATAGCAGCCATGTTGGTAAACAGACCTCACCCAGTCCCATTGTTTTCTATGCTGCTTTACGTAAAGTGTGTGAAGGAAGTGTTGGTTATAGTTAGTTTGTTGGCCCCTTCTCCATGGATGCCTTTTTGTCACACTATAAATGTTAAGAGGTTAAAGGTCATGCGTTTATATCATTCTCTGTAGCGTAATCAGCCAAGTCTGCAGGCGAGATGTTCGTAGTAACTGTAGCACAAAAATGGTTTCAAATTTGTTACAAACTGTGTATCCTTTAGTATTATCTGATCTGATGAAAAGGGAACATCTCTCAAGAGCTTGTTTTAAACAATGAACTGTTATTCCAAATAAAGTAACCTATAATACTACAGTACTCATCCCTCTACTAATATAATATTATGGTACTCATCCTTCTACTAATATAATACCATGGTACTCATCCCTCTGCTCATATAATACTACAGTACTCATCCCTCTGCTCATATAATACTACAGTACTCATCCCTCTACTAATATAATATTATGGTACTCATCCTTCTACTAATATAATACCATGGTACACATCCCTCTAATCATATAATACTACAGTACTCATTCCTCTACTCATATAATACTACAGTACTCATTCCTCAACTCATATAATGCTATAGTACTCATCTCTCTAATCATATAATGCTACAATACTCATCCCTCTGCTCATATAATACTACAGTACTCATCCCTCTGCTCATATAATACTACAGTCCTCATCCCTCTGTTCATATAATGCTACAGTACTCATCCCTCTACAAATATAATTCTACAGTACTCATCCCTCTACTCATATAATGCTACAGCACTCGTCCCTCGGCTCATATAATACTACAGCACTCATCCCTCGGCTCATATAATACTACAGTACTCATCCCTCTACAAATATAATACTACAGTACTCATCCCTCTACTAATATAATATTATGGTACTCATCCTTCTTCTAATATAATACCATGGTACACATCCCTCGGCTCATATAATACTACAGTACTCATCCCTCTAATCATATAATACTACAGTACTCATCCCTCTACAAATATAATTCTACATTACTCATTCCACTGCTCATATACTACTACGGTACTCATCCCTCTACTCATATAATACTACGGTACTCATCCCTCTGCTCATATAATACTACAGTACTCATCCCTCTGCTCATATAATACTACAGTACTCATTCCTCAACTCATATAATGCTACAGTACTCATCTCTCTAATCATATAATGCTACAGTACTCATCCCTCTGCTCATATAATACTACAGTCCTCATCCCTCTGTTCATATAATTCTACAGCACTCATCCCTCTACTCATATAATGCTACAGCACTCGTCCCTCGGCTCATATAATGCTACAGCACTCGTCCCTCGGCTCATATAATGCCACAGCACTCGTCCCTCGGCTCATGTAATGCTACAGCACTCACCCTTCTTAGTAACTAGAGACTCACTGTTTTTTATGTCACATTAATTCCACCAATTGAAATGATCCCAGCTACTGTTATGCATATGATCTGAAGGTGAAATAGAGATGGGTTATTATATAATCCGATCTGTCCCTTCTCTCTCTATTTTTCCAGTTGTAATTTTATATTTTAGCAGATTTTTCTGTTTATAGCTCAAGGTTAGACATGTTTATGAAGACATGTAGAGTTTCAATGTCTGCTGTTGGCTTTTGAGTCAGAAAGGATATAAACTATTGTAATATGTTAGTTGTGCAGGCGGATATTTTAGGAGTTGAGGTTGCCTGACGGCTGTGTAATTTGTTTATTGTATTGGAGAACTACAGTTCCCAAGGCTCCCTGCCAGGATTAACAACTACCAATAACTTTACTGACAGATTGTGAAAACCTGGCCAAAATGTCTTGCGTCAGTAAGAAAAAAAAAAAAAAAGTCCAAATCGGTTAAAATTATTGATAGGTTCAATACACGCTGAGGGGCTTATTCATGTAATTCCAAACAGTTGCGTAAAAATCTGAGTTTGCATTAATTCGCCACTTTCCCATTTTAGGATGTTCAGCCTCGTATCCTATGAGGCGAATTTGTGTTTGGTTCAGACGAATATATTGGTTTTGGACTTACAGAGCACTTAGCATCTCTTTACGTGCGCTTTCACGGGTAATTTGCCGAATTGTCAAGTGTTGGAGTCTGTCGCAGTAGTGAATTGAGCGAGGCGTACTCTGTCAACTTCGCCAGATGAAAGTGGCAAATTATGGGATTGATGGCAAGGGCTGCTACTGTTGCAGTGAATAAGGTGTAGCGAATTCGTGACTATTGGTGCGTAACGTCCGAAGTGACATGAATACGCTTCGACAGTCGAATTCTCACTGATGAATAAGCCCCATAATGTTCCCTGCAGTGTTTGTAAGGCTGCGTTTCATGTGAAATCCCTTAATTCTAATAATTGAATTCTTTTTTTTTTTTTTGCGCTTAAAACGTTTTTGAAAATGTCTGTTAAAAATGTCTGGATAGAAGTTGTTATTATTATTATTATTTATTATTAGTTTTTTTTAATGTCATTGAAAAAACCTTCTCTGTGGGTCGACAACACTGCTGTCTCTGCTGACTGACAGGGGTAACTGGGAATTTTTGTTCAATAAGTGAAAATGAAGTCCATGTTGTTCTATGCACAAGGAAGTAAAATATATTCTGTTAATAATAAGGGTTTATATGATACTTTTCTTTCCTTCCACAGCGCAATACACTGCGCTGAATATTTAACTTACTGGCCAAGGCAGCGGTTCTCAAACTGTGGGTCGCCCACACGCAGATATGCTTCGGTGTGATGATGTCATCGTGGGGGTTGCGGCCTAAGGTAGGTTGAGAACCGTTGGTTGGGCTAAGGGAAAATAAATGTCCTTTAGAAGGAGTATGCTTCTCTTTAACGGTGCTGTTTATTGGCTTAGCTAGGTAATACCTTCTTTGCACGAAAATGCTTCAAACTGCGGCAGTACATTGATTGAAATGTACGAGCTTATACATTTTCTTGGAAACCTCTGCCATAAATCAGATGAACAGCATTAGAAATACTCTACAGTGGTGCATATTAAACCCACGAGCGATATTAAATTCTTTTATTGCCTTCATTTAGATTACTTACTTGAGGTAACGGAAACCAAAATTTAAAATGAAAGGGCAACTAAATGGCAAATTTATAGTCGTCGTCATCTGAATACTCGTCCCAGAGCAAACGTTTTCTGTTATAGTAATTTCATTATTTTTTGCTGTTGGGTTACCCTTGATGTTGTCTCCTGAAGAGTATGGCAAAATGTAGAATTGTAAAAAATGACCAACCATTGTGGCGGTCAGTGACAGCTCTCTGCGATTGCACACCTGCAACTGGCTAATTGCTTTTCCGAATTCTCAAGTGTTAGTTAAAGGACTAACGCGAAAAATGTCAAAATTCCAATTATTCAAAAACAGCACTTGTAAAAATGTAAATCCATGAATGTTATTGATTTCTGATTGTCTGTCTGTTTTTAACTTTACTGATAGCAGCCATGTTGTTAAACAGACTTTGCCCAGTCCCATTGGTTTATGTGGTGCTTTAAATTAAGCATATACAGCAGTGGTTCTCAACCTTTTTATTGCAGTGACCCTTTAGTACAATTCCCCGTGATTTGGAGACCCCCATTCATTAATTGTTATTGGGTGACTCCATTCAAACCCTATATTTCTGAACGTCTTAGGCGACCCCTGGCAAATCGTCATTTGACCCCAGACGGGGGTCGTGACTCACAGGTTGAGAACCACTGATATACAGGAAGTGTTGCCCTAAAGCCCAAATTTAAAGCTAAATGTCTTACTTTATAAACAAAATTTTGAATTTTTTGAAAGCACAGACTATACAGAAAATATAAATGCATTTAGGGTATTTTCAATTTTTCGTATTACTGTTCTTATAAATTACTCACTTTAGATACTCACTGGTTAGCTGCTGGGAACATTGAAAAAGGAGGAGCTTCTCTAAGGAATGTAAAATAAACAGAAAATGGCTTAAAAGGGAAAAGAAATTGTACGCTGGGAAACAATTCTTTTTATATACTGTGATTTGTTTTCTCCACCCTGTCTTTGTAACCACTGTTAAACAAACATATACAACATGGCTGCTATCAGTAAGGATAAAACGGACAGAAAGCAACAGTTTTACAAATGCTGCATTAACAGCCATGGCAATTAAGGGCAAAATGTATTAAGGTGTGAAAGACCACTCTCGGTCTTTCCGAGTTGTTACCGGGAGATTAAAGCGCGAGTTTTTTCTACCTTGATTTTTCATGTACAGCTAAGTATTGCTACCTTTCTATTGAAAAATTGAGATTGGAAAAACGCACAGGAACAATGCGAGATCTCGCGCAATAAACTCGGAAAGACTGGGGGGGGGGGGGGTTTATTCACTAAGGTGTGAATTCGACTGTCTAATTCTCAAACAGCGGATTCCCACAGCAAATCTGAGACGGCGACAAATTTCCCATTGTAAAGTCATGACTGTCGCAATTTTTAAAATTGCGACTGTGACGATTTTCATTAGTATAGTCGCGACTGTGACAATATTATCATTATAAAGACACGACTGTGACAGTAGCAGCCTATTGCGACTGTCTTTACTCAACAATAACCCCCCTGAGAGCGGTCTTTCCGTCTTTAATAAATTTTGCCCTAAATGTGATATATATATTTTTTTTTTCTGATGCTATTTGTGCTTTTATAAAAAAAAATTAACATTTTAAAATGTTATGTATAGATTTAGGTCACGTTATATAGTATTAGATCTTCTGTTAATCGGAATAGATATTTTTTTCATGATGTTACTGGTCCTTTAGCCAGGACAGGTTTTGCAGCACCATAAAATGCTTCCTACAGAATCCTGTCTCGATTGAAGCTGCCGGTTGCAGTTATATGAAGTGAACCATTCTCGTATGGTGTAAAATGATGCGTTTTATTTCTCTCTGCCAGAATATTATGCAGGTTGTCATATCGTTTCAGTAGGCTGGCACCCTGCCACTGTCCCATTCTATATTAATAAAGAGTCTGGGATATAAGAGGTCATACTTCTACTGGATATTAATACATTGGATAAAGCATTAGCCGCCAGAATTCCCATTACTGCGTGTAAGATTGATGTAGATCAGTAATCCAGTAGTTGTAGTCCATTTTTTTCAGTTATTTTTTTATGTCCTTAAAAACCATTACAGCAAAATGGGATTGCTTCATCTCACCACCCTGCAATATGTTACACCCATTATATGACTGTTTTTTAGTTAAAGACAGGACATGAGCATATTAGGTGGTTATATGAGCTTGTATAATAATTCAGGGGCATGTTCATCAAAGTGCGAACAGTCGAGTAAAGAACAAAATTTGTGTCTATTTAAAGAAGAAAGTGATAACAGATTTTGTGCTTTGCTGATTTTTTTTTTTTATAGACATTTTATGAAAATGGCATATCTATAGCCATAAAAAAGCAGGGTTGTTTATGGATGTGTCCTAATGAAATAATTATGTTAAAATGGATGATAATATCCCCTTTAAAGGAGAACTATAACTATAGAATATTCTTACCTGATAGTATCCAGCAGCAGTACATACACTAACTGTACTGCTACATGATCAGCTTCTATCTCACAATCCTATGCCCAGGATCGTGTGATGAAAAAAATCCCAGATGCTGCTCTTTTTATCCTGCTGTATGTGACATATAACATCACATAGTACGCACCCCCTTCCTCATTTCGCCAAAATGGAACATGAAGCGCATACGCAGATTGATTTTACAAGAGAGCTGCAGCAGTTAGTTATTCGTCTCATGATCCTGGGCATAGGAAATGAATTCACATCACTTCGGGTGACTACGCTCAGATTCTCTTCTATTTTCCAATAGGAAATCCGCTACTGCGAGAATATTCGCCACTTCGCAGAATACAGGGAAGTGGCGAATTCACTCCTTTATGCGACTATTCGCAATTGAGCCAATAACAGTCATTGTCTTTAATTAAAGCTTTATAGAGTGACAAAAGACAGAAGTGATATGATAGATACATTCAAATATATTGTGTTTATCTGGGTGTAGTGGAAGACTAGGGATGGATGGCAGAATCAGAATCTTGGGGAGTTTAAAGAGCAAAGTAACATATAGAAGCAAAGGGTGGTTAATATGTGAAATAGTCTTCCAGCAGGTATGGCAAGGGCAAATAGAGGACAACATAACAACTAAAGGAAAAAAAAAATATTAGGAATTTAAAAAACCAGTAACACCAAAAAATATAACAATTTGTACATGGATTAGCAGGGCAATTACTCAAATACAGCACCTGAAAAAATATTATCGTTCAAGTTGAATTCATGAATTTTATCATCTGTCTGTTTTTATATTTACTGATAGCAGCCATGTTTTTGAACAAACCTCACCCAGTCCCAATGTTTTCCATGGCGCGTTAGATAACACATAGTTGGGAATTGTCCCAGAAAGTCCATGATTTTAAAGATAAATGACTAAATATAATACTTTTTCTAGACGCAGTTCATTTTTTGGAGGCACAGATTGACTATATAGTAACAATAAATGTATTTAAGGCATTTTTGTTTTTTATGTAACTATCCTTTTAACTGTTGTCGCTAAGCTAAACCTTCTCCTGTAAAGCAAGCAGTGAACGCAGCAAATTATTTTTATGATCCTGTGATGGACTTTTCAGACCCAAAACATTTAAACATCTCCACAGATACCCAATACACTCAAAGGCAGTAAAATGAAGCACATTCAGTAATGTGGTAGCAAATTAGTATCACTGTGTAATTCCTACTGGATAAGTTCCTAGAGGAAACATAGGACTTTATGTTGTAAATAGTAAAGTCCGCTATCATATTAAAGGGGCATTACGGTACTTTTGCCATCAGTGGGCCTTATTGACTAAAGGATGAACAGTTGCGTAGAGCTATGAATTCACATCTATTTGCCACTTACTCAAGTTCGCTTATTGACTAAACTCTGTGACGTGGCGAATATGCGACTATTTCAGGCGGCTATGATATTTACAAACTTATTCAGCTCTTCACATCACTTTGCGTGCGTGTGTACAGGTACTTCTACTAAGGGGCAAAATTTATTAAATGCGATGCGATTGATCGAAATCAAATTTAGATCGATCGAAGCAAATTCCAATCGATCGGTAAAATTTACACCTTTAATAAATTTCGCCCTAGGAGAACTGCTGCATATTCACCTGTTTGACGTCGTCATTTCATCCTGGCGAATTGGGGGCTCCAGTGTTGCATAAGGCGACTATTCATTCAATAATGACAATGACGACTGTGACTAAGTGACAATATGTCCTAGGGACAAGGTGACATATATTGTATGTATGGTGCCCTGAATATTCTAATCAGCACAATTGATGATAAACAGTGCAATTAAAATGGAAGTCCTTATATTTATAAATGCTTATTATACTCCTAAACAATTTAGATACAAACTTGGATAACACAGCAAAGCAAGTTACCCAGGTTAACTCAGCAAAGAGACTGGGGGTTTTATTAGCGCAGCATCTGGAGACGCGCAGGTTGGATGTCCCTGGTGTATGGTCCATCTTCTTTGATGTTGGAGAAGAAGCCTCTAACACTTTGTTTTAGATTTTTTATTTGGAGTTGTGTATTTGAAGCCGGTGTTTGAGACTTTGGAAGAGAATGTGAAATCATCAATCATTGTATTAGGAGAAGCAAAAAACGTTACTCGATGTTTAGGAGTTGAGGGAAAACAACACAAGAAAATGTTGCTGATTTGGCAGTGATTACGCCGTGTCCTTCGACTGGTGACTTTAGTAAAGGAAGAGGAAACTTCATGTTGAGAAAACATTTGGGGCCTCATTCTCAAAACTATGAATTTGCGTCTATTCTCCACGTCCCCATATTTGCATATTGAGCAAACTCTGCAAAGTGGCGAATACGGGACCAGTTTGGGTGACTACACTAGTCACAATCTTATGGAGGTCTTTGTGCGTGTGCACAGGCAATTCTATTATTGACTAAGTGGAGGTGCGAATGCGACTGGGTGAACTGCTCCAAATTCAACTGTTTAACTTAAACACTTCAGACTAGTCGAATTGAGAGGTTGATAGCAGCGCTCTGGTGTTGCGCAAGGCGACTATTCATTCAGAAGTGAAAATGGCGACTGCAGCAAATTGACAACATAACCTAGAGACAAGGTGACATAGAAATAGAATATTAGAATATTCACCGAAAGTGGTTAGTGGGATATGGTGAGACTGTCACTGCCCTTCGCTTGCCAAATTCGCCTCACTACACCATGCAACAGCGATTGATGCTGTCCGCTTGTTCTACAAGTGTATTCTCCAGTTAGTCAACAGTGAGCAGTGAATTTGCATCTATTTTGGCAATGTGACTTGGATTATAGCAAGGGGAATTCAACAGGTAAATTAACCCTTTTAAGAATGAGGCCCTAGGACTGTTGTGCAGTGATGTAAGAAGATGGTTGTGAATATCGCACTCTATCTGAAAAGGAATACTATGGCACCCTATGCTAATATACATTAAATAATACCCTTTACATAGCACTATCTGCGTGTGATAACTTATAATGTTGTGTTACTGAAACATGTGGGATTAATTATCAGTACAGGCAGTCCTCGGGTTACGACGGCATCGAGTTACATCGTTTTGGGGCTAAGAGGCTTTATACGATGCCTTGTTCCGACTTGCACGGTTTTGTGTCGTAAGTCGAACTGCGTGCAACCACGTGTAGCGGCTGTAGTATAGAGGCCAGGACTTTACCTGGTTACACGAGGAAAACGAGTCTCCAGCACACCATAACACCCTTCATTATGACTCCCAAATGTAAGCCAGATTCATCTGATACCAGTGCCTCACTGTTTGGATAGGCTAAGTGTTTGCAGTACAGTACTCTACACTGTTATTATGGTGTACAGTACTGTATGATCCGACTTACGTCGAAATTCGGTTTACGTCGCCGCGTAAGAACGGATCAACGTCGTAAGTCGATGACTACCTGTATAAGAATACATATTGTACTTACAGCAAAAAATTATATAGTGAGCTAAGGGCTGTAGCTATAACTATAGCAAGGTTTGTTCGATAGTTGTTATAGGGCTAGGAGGGTGGTCTATGACTATAACAGGGCAAATGATTGACCCATATCTGTAGGAAGGCTTGGAGGCTGGCCCATGGCTGTAGGAGAGCTGAAAGTCTGGCCCATGGCTATAGGAGAGCCAAGATGATGGCCCATAGCCCATGGCTGTAGGAGAGCGGAGAGGCTGGCCCATGGCTGTAGGAGAGCGGAGAGGCTGGCCCATGGCTGTAGGAGAGCGGAGAGGCTGGCCCATGGCTGTAGGAGAGCTGCCTGCTTATTTTTCTCAGACTCGGTGCTAAAATGGGTGACTAGCACTTTAACAACATAGGCTAACATCTTACTTTACTTACAGCTCTTTTAGAACAATTCCCAGCATTGCCCACATAGTTGAATATTTTGCATGAACTCAGGTTTTCATCTTCATGCCATGCAGCAACTTTGTAGGAAATAATCGACGGTGTTGGTTAGAACCAAGTGAATTGTTTTAATGGGGCCCTGCAACCTCTAAACATGTTGTTGTTTTTACATATATATAATACAGTATATATATATATATATATATATATATATATATACAGTATATATATATATATATATATATATATATACAGTATATATATATATATATATATATATATACACATGTGGGTTTCTAGGCAGTTCCTGTTTTCTGGATCAGGTGGTCAGTTCAGGATTCAGTATGGATATTCTCACGGGTTAGTCATTTTGTTCCTACATAAATAATGTCCTCCTTCGGATCTTGTGTAGTTTGGTGCACTTGGAAAGATTGATAGTAGAGTCCGCTTTGTGATCGTAGCCGAGCTACTGCAGAACTATGAAGGGTTCTTTCTGGCTCCTGTGTAAATATACTGAAAATGCACATTCCCTTTGTCTGCACTGTGATGCATTTCTCAGATCGAGAAGGAAGGTGGGAGATCTGAAGACTTTAAAGGGAAACTGAATGTTATTTTTTTTTTCTGTGATTTCTTCCCTCCGCTCTCGTTCTGTAACATCACTGTGTACCCTACTGTACAGATCTGGTATATGGGAAAGTCATTACCTGAACTGCTGCTATTGCACGTTAAATTGCACCTATTTGTCTCATAAAGGGGTCCCAGACAATATCGTGGACGTTTGTTCTGGTGCGGATTAATGTCAGTAAGTTAAACAGGCCCTGTTTTTAGTTCTTGTGGGTTGTGACTAAAGCTGGGCACATACTCTACGATTTGGCTGTTCAAGCCAACAGTCAAACATTGTCTTCAGTGTTCAACTCCGCAAGATGCAGGAAGTTGTCACTGAGATTCCTCCAATCAGATCCTGGAAAGTATGATCTAGGAGGAGTGTGTAGTCCGCATTGTCGATGCTCTGAGAGCTGTCGTTGCTGTAGGAATGTGTACATTTGCAGAGCAGCATAAAGGTCTGTAGCCCTGTCCCCTCCCAGGAGAACTAAAGAGGTGTACTTCCATTTACACAATTATACATATTTTTATGGCCCAGAAAGTTGGATATATATCGTGTATTTTACGTGATGTTCCTGCCCAGTTAGTTATATTTATTTTTGCAAATGATGTTACATTTTGGGGCTTAGTCCAAATTCTACTATCTAATTTGCTACTTCAACAGACACCGACGCTTGATGAACTGGCAGATCATCTGTGCACATGCACGCAAAGTGATGCAAAAATGCTCTGTAAGTCCACAACTGTCGTAAGGGTCCGAATTGAATGCAAATTTGGCACATTGCTGTCTGAAAAGACTGACAAATGAGTGGGAATTTGAACCTTTACCTGACTGCTTGGACTTTCTTGAATAAGCGCCTATGCGACATATCAGGGCTGATTTCTAGACTGGTCACTTGGCCCAGCTATTTGCCAATAGCATTACAGTGCTAAAAGTGAATGGCTTCATTGTAAGGTAAAGCTAGCATCGTTCGGGGGGAAGGTGGGTTTGTTTTTGTATAGAAATTCAGCCCTATGACATATATAAATAGAATTATATGGGTGAGTAGGTGGGATCAGTCATTATAATTATAATAGTATATATTTCAGATGATTTTCCTTATATAATTATATTTACTTAGATTCA
>WMED01017643.1:0-12941 GCA_019650415.1 Pipa parva | reverse complement strand
ACTGTTCAGCCCGCGAGTTTTGAGTTTTGGCCCCCTGTGCAATTGAGTTTGACACCCCTGTACTAGATCTTGTACTTGTGTTCACTAATTGATAACACTACGATTGTCTTGTATACAATTTTAATATATATATTTTTTCACATTTATATTCACAAACTTAGCACCAATTTGATATCAAATGGTATTATACTAGGGGAGTCCCCCCCCGTTCATGTTTTTATTTTACCAGCGCATCCACCTCTTTCGTTGACACGGATTTCACGTATTTTTTGTTCTGAGGTATCTGGGCAGATATCCTCTGTGGATAAAGCGCAGGAAACGCTTCACCACTCATTTTACAGGCTAGACTTTATTCTTTGATATTGACTGATTTAAATGAACTTGATAATATTTGACTTTATTGTTTTTATTAACATTTTTAGAACAGTTCTTTGTTACTTTGGGCGCTTTACCATCATTTGATATCAGTTTGCTGTTGTCTTATCAATTTTTATAACGTAGTAATGTTTTCCAAGAAAGTGATAAAAGTGAACATGTTTCCGAGAATACAACAGCTCTGGGGGGGAATTAGGACACTAGCTGATCTAACTGCTTGTAAATACCCAGTTTTAGCTATTTGACCAGATTAATGTCTTGGTTCTCCATGCGTTCCCAGCCAACATGGTTGAATCACTGAATCTCATCCAATCATGTCCTCCGAAAAAGAGCCTAGAGGATTTTGATTCCAATTTTTGCTTCCATGTTCAAAATAAACTGCTTTATTACTTATATTTCCATGGGAGTGCTCAGGAAACCAGGGTATTTTATTGGCTTTATTCTGGGTTATTCCCTAATTCTCCCAATGCATTTGTATTGCTGATGACGTTACATTTTAAAATGGAATAATCTCCAGAAAAATAAGCCTACCTTCTGAATTGACATGGTTGTTTCTCCTATACAGTACTTTTAAATATGCCAACTTTGAATTTGAATTCCTAAATGTATTTTTTACTTGCTTTGTAGTGTTCTTCTCTCTGCTAGTTGCAGTCCTGTTTTATGAGTGAGGATTTCTGGGGCACAAGAATATATTTTATTGAAAGGACCATAGCAAACATTAGACAATGGTCTGTTTACTTAACATATATAAAGGTGGCTGAGAATGGAAAGGAGGAAAAGCAAGCACAAACTAACGAAATTAGGAATCTAACTTCAAACATAATCATTTTATAAGTACTGTGTAGTTCATAGCTGATAACCAATCGGATAACTGGGTGAATGGGCAGATATTGAGGAAATGGGTTTGGATGGGCATCTGAGCGAGCATGCTGTTGGGACTGGACAGTCATCCAATTAGTCTTCATTGGATGGGATGTTTTTCTGATTTTCATTTCGTGACATCTCTGCAGACAGTTATTTTCTCAACAATACACACCTAATAGTGTTTCGCATGGCATGACTCCAAGAAAACTCTGTCTCTGTATATGGTCATAGCAGATGGAACCTTATAGACCGCATGGTTCACAAACAGCCTAGATTGAGTTTTAAGCTGTTTCCAGATTGCAAACTTGTGCTGTTTCCGGAGATGCTATTATTGTAAATATGGAAGTTTACTATGAAATCTGTTGTTACTCCCCTGATTTATTATTTCAAAAAAAAAAAATAACCTGACGATGTTCTATTATCATAACATGATAATTAATGCCACATGTTTTTTATTATCAATTACAAATCAAAATAAACCACAAGACCTCCCAAACCAGCTTTTTAGAAACCCTTATCTTTGTAGATAAAGATATTTGCAGGGCCTCTGACAGATATTTGATGATGTAATTTTCTAATCTGTCTGGAACCGGGTCACTTTTACATGAAATTGCCTATAGAAAACTGATTAATGGTAAAAATTACTTTAACTGTAACAAAATAGTCAACCCTGCTGAATGTCCTTCTTTAAAGAAGAACTAATGTACTCTAATCATAACTGATATAATGAAAGTACAGGCCTAAACCCACTATGTTATGAAGCAGTAAATCAGTATCTTTGAGCTACATGATGTCATATAGAAGTGTTGGTGCTTGTATCTCATGGCTGCCATATTGGATCCTCAGTAATATGATAATGGACTCTGAAACATCATCACACATAGCGTTGGGATGGGTAATGTCAAATAGTTTCATTAAAGGAGACCTAAAGCAAAAAAATAAAAAAGGACTGTTAAAATACTTACTTTATACAGAGCCGATCGATTACAGTCTCAGCATGAGCTGTGCTGTAATTAGCCGGCTCCCGATGCTTCCTTCACAGCTCTGCAGCTCCTCCCACCTAGTTACACCCCGGGTGAAAAATGGCTTAAACATCATCACATTCATTGTGGGGGCCAATGAGAACGCTGGACGCAATGAGAGTAATGACGTATGTGCCCGTTGAATCAACAAGAAGGAGCTGCATGCTGGCTTCTGTGTCAGCCAGCGTTGCAAAGGAAGCATCGGGAGCTGGCTAATTACAGCACGGTTCATGCTATGACTGTAATCAATCGGCTCTGTATAAGGTATTTTAATAATTCTTCTTTTTTTTTTTTTTGTTTTAGTTCTCCTTTAACTTTGAATGTTAAAGAGGCATACATTTAGTACTGGTTTTCTCACTTGTTGAAGCCAGTGCCTCTGACACCAGCTTTCCCAGCAGAGGGCAGTTTGTGGCTCCTATATACTTGTAGAAGTTGCCTGGAGGTAGGGTGACTATTAGACGGGTAGTATCACCAAGTTTATTGTGTCGTTACATATTTTGGGCAAAGAGCCCTTTCTGAAATGACCATGTACTTGTGAATAATGCATGCAGGGAAAACAGAAATAACCAAGTAGGTGGCTTGGTAGGGAAAGATTGTTTATTGTGTTGCTAGCATGTAGGATACATCAACAAATGTGACTTATTAGGAGAGTTTAGTTTTAATATTTATAAATTCCCATTTTCATAAAGCAACCCTTTTGGTTCACCAATATTAGCATAATTACAAGAAATCCATTAGATCTTCTTAATTAAAGTTCATCAAATGTAATGAGTTACAATTCATGTTGTAGGGGTATAATGCATAACTGATATTAAATAGCTAATTAAAAAGAATGTAATAATTTGTCAAACAGAAATAGTGATGCATAGCATCAAAATATGTTAATTTAATATCACAGCTCTACACAAACCTCAGAAAACATTTTTTTTTTTAAATAAATATAATATATATTTTTTTAAATTGTCATTTTTTAAAATACCTCTTCAATTATTGTTATGCTGTTGGTATCTGAATGTAGAGAAATATATGACCAGGTGAGAGTTTTAGTAACATTTAAAATGACTACAATCTGTGCTTTGCAACAAATGAGGCGTTTCTAACAGTGGCAGCAGAAATTGGCTTGGGCTGTTTGATCCAAGGAAGTAGACAGGGAATTCAGGTGGTGCTAGCTAGAAAATTGAACTGAAACAAACAATAATTATTTTGGAGTATATGTTAACGTAACCAAACAAATTGCTTCCCCTTTAATTTTTTTTATCCCAATAATTTTTCAACTTAAGTATGTAACAGGTGCATACACTAGGTAATGCTGTAGATCACATGTTTCCATAAAGCCTGATCAATATTTGTTTGTCAATAATCAGGTATAATTTGGCAAATGTAGTCTTTTTGCAACCACGAGGTGAAATAGCTGTTAGTTCCTCCAAAAATGTCATATTTGTCCTGCCAAATCTTGGTGTGTCTAGTCCCCTTTTACTCTGTTGTTTTTCTCGCAGTGTAGAGTGTTAAACCTTTGTATTGATTTATATTTGCATACTTGGCATCTTAAAAATAATTTTGTATTCAGCAGATTTATATATTTATTTTTAGGAATTGGTTCAGGAGTTACCTTTCAACTTGACAATCAGCACAAGTTCAACATCTTAACATTGTACTCTAGAACAAGGTAGGTGAGACAGAAACATTAGTGAGTGAAACTATTAAAGAATATTGGAGCACTGTGGATCATGGTAGATACGCTTTGATGTCAGCATTAACGCTTTTACAAAACATTTTTGATGTCATTATTGTATCGAAAGGAATAATGAACTCACAGATAAAATGTTGTTATTTTAACAATGGGATAGTATTCTGCCATTACATATATGTATCTCTCTAATATAGTCATCGTATAGTTAAAAGTGCACCTGTCACCTAAAAACTAATAGTAATTTAGGTTCTACTAATGAAAAAACATTTTTGTAAATAAATATGTATTAAACAAATGTACTTTTATACAGCGTTTCTCTCTGTCATCTTCCCTGTCAGCCTGACTTTTCTTTCCCAAGTCAGGTGGGCATCACTAAGACGATTGAAATTATAGCTCCTCCAATTAAATCCCTTATGTCATGATCTAGAAGAGATCTGATTGGAGGAGCTGTAATGTCAATCATCATTTATCCCCACCCAACTCGACCCAGGAAAGAAAAGTCAGGCTGACAGGGAAGATGACAGAGAGAAACGCTGTATAAAGGTACATTATATAAAATACATATATATTTACAAAAATGTTTTTCCTTAGTAGAACCTAATTTAGTATTAGAGTTTTGAGGTGACAGGTGCACTTTAATAAACTATAGTAAGTAATTCTACTTGCCTGCTTGT
The DNA here is from genome assembly GCA_019650415.1 of Pipa parva. Lineage (NCBI taxonomy): Eukaryota > Metazoa > Chordata > Amphibia > Anura > Pipidae > Pipa > Pipa parva. The sequence goes on along the minus strand of WMED01017643.1, from coordinate 8,316 downwards.
ACTGTGTACTGCTGCTAGATTGATCAGGTAAGTACAATTTTTTACTATAGTTTTGGCTAGTGTCCAAAATGTCACCTGACTTACAGTTTACGTTAATACATGTTAGGTTTTTCATTCAGAACTTATCAACAAAAACTAAAGGGAAAAAAAAATAGATAAGAAAGGACTTGCACCCATATAGACTCGTGCCTGTGTCCTGTACATGCACCCATATAGACTCGTGCCCGGGTCCTGTACATGAACCGGCGCAGGCTCGTGCCTGTGACTTTGTAGAAGCATAACTTTCAGTAAGGGCTTTATTTCCTCAATGCACAGTATTCTCTACACATCATGGTTTAGGGACGAGACTGGCATGTCAGAAAGCAAAGTACTTGCCTAGACGACTGGTTACACGCTAACTCAGTTTTACATATCATCACATAGCAGGTGCGCCCAAACTGGTACCTTGAATCCAGGGCTGGTTCAACCTGTGGGTGCCGGCCCAGGGCGCAATCTATCTGAGGAGCGCTGTCGCCCACATCACCCATCAGTAGAAACTTGACCCCACCCCGAGCCCTCCACTCATCTCCAACAGCGTTCCAGCGACGCACTTCCTTTGATGAGGTAAGTTGAATGCGACGGCGCTCCCTGCTGCTTCGGGTTTTGTCGGCTGTATTCGGCAGCTGCCGGCAAGACCCGAACATCTAAGGAGGGCCGTTGCATTCAGCTTACCTCATCAGAGGAGGTGCGTCGCTGGAACACTGTTGGAGGTAAGGGTGGGCGGGGCGGGGGGTGTCGCGTGTGGCGGGGGGGCACGAGGGGGAGGCCCAGGGCGCCCATAGGGCCAGGACCGCCCCTGCTTGAATCAGCTGTTCCATATTTCTGCTGCATGTTAACACGTTATTTACATCTGTTCTGCAGCCATGAAAGAGAGAGAGCCCGAGAAAGGTGGTCAGAAAATCCAGAGAAAGGTGGTCAAACCCTTGCAGGGAATAAAATGTTTGTACCCGAGGACCAAAGTGCCAACCCACTGGCAAACGCCTTTGATCTAATTCCGCAAGTAAAAGAGGTGTGCAGAATCGTTGATGGGTTTATCTACGTGGTAAATGCGGAATCACACCACCGTAAGATATTTTAAGACTCTCTCTGGGTATATGGATTTAGTGACGTGACCTTGTATGAGGTGACTGTCAACTCTGACATGTTTAACTACCAAAGACGCACTTTATGATGTAAACAGATGCCTGGCGCAGCTTGTGACATCAGAAAATAGACTGACACACACCTAAAAATCTTTTTAAATAAGTGTAAATGATTGTCCCATTCCACTGTTAAAGGTTAAATGTTTCGAGAATACTTTAATTGAAATGGTACATGAAGGGTTAATGCACTTCAGTTGGTAAGCAAGAACCCGTCTCTGTACACTTGACCTGGGTTGGTGCCTAAAAGGATGGGGGAGGAGTTTAAAATGTGTATAAGCCTCCCAAGGATCACTGAAGTTGAATGTCCATTTAAATTACCGATTGATAAATACAAAGCACAAAAAAGGCTAAAGATTTGACAGAATGTTCAAAATATCCGTATGTTCTATTGCTATGAATTGTAATTTGCTGAATTGTGGAACAATTCACAGCCAGTTTCCAATGAGTCTATTCAATTTCTGGTTCATTATTTTTTTCACACTGGTTCTTTTGTTTTCTTTGTTTTTCATAGCTCACAGCCGCTCAGAGGATACAGCACAGATTTCAGCCATGCTAGACCCAACGTTGGGTTCACAGCAGAGACCATTGCTGGTTTTATCTTGTGTTGCTCATCCTGGAACTAGCCGAATCCCGTGCGTTTATATTGCAAATGAGCTGGGACTTGCGGAGTTAAAAAGACCCTGGATGGTAATTTTAGATTTATAAATATACTATCTATCGTCTTGGAAAAACCACCAAAGTGATAGTTTCACTCTTAAATTGCAGTTATTTAGTAAATATTGGTGGCCTGAATCAGAAGATCTTTTTGCAAGACTGAGGTTCATTTAAATCTTTAAAGGGGCACTATAGTGCCAATATAACTGCACACATACATATAAATCTCCTTTTTACTAAGCCAATTGCTGACACAAATGGTTAAAACTAAAAAAAAAAAAGTTTAGTGAAGAAGAAATAATTGCCATTTATTTCCTTAATTATTTTCCCTGAGAGCTGATATTTTCCTCCCCCGCCCCCCCCCTCCTCTTTCTCTTCTTTAAGTTAGGCAACATGAGAAGAGAAAGGTGCCTGACTGCTGTTGGTTAAGCAGTGCGCTGAACTTTTGGCCACATAAATTAAGTTTGGAATGCAGGAGATTACAGAGGGAAAGCTGACTTGTGCACATGTGCTAAGTAGTAAATAGAGCAAAAATATGCAGGGGAGGGTATTCTTTCATGGAAAACTTATTGAATGGAAAGATACAACCAAACATTATTATCGGAAACGTGGTAGTGGGCGCTATGACACATGCACACACATCTATATGGAGAGGCTTGATATTTATTTATTTTATTTGCAGGTGCAGAACACTGAATCTTCCACCCTATGGGGACTACTAGATGGCTTAGAGTGGCTCCTAAATGAAATTGGGAAGACACCGTAAAAAGAAAACTCCTGGAAAGAATAAATATTTTATTTTTTTAATTTAATGTAAATACAGCCCTTAGATTTTTAAAAATATTATATATTTTTTGTTTTTCATTACATATGCATATGATTACTTTGCATCTTCAAACATTCCAGTGTTATCAAAAGTATTTTAGACTTGGTTCTTAAAGAATCCAACCTTTACCATAAAGTAATACACTGCAGCTTTTTAAATACTAACCTGCCATCTTTTACCATTCAGACAGCTGGTATGTTGGTACCATATTGCACTTGAATTTGTACCAATCTGTAAAGTCATGCTATGGATCCAAGAAATGATTTTCCAGTCTTGTTTCATTATTTCTGTCTATGATCGATATATATGTAGATGCTGTTATGTTTATAAAAAATCTCTAATGATTCTGGGGATTAGACTCTAAACTCCAAATTCACCTGTCGAATACTCAAACAGTGGATTCTCATAGCAGATCCGCAACTGCGATAATTTTTAAAGTTGTGGCTGCAACAATATTTCCATAGTAAAGTCATTACTGCGACATTAATATTATTATTCTCATTATATAAAGACGTGACTGCGACATCAGCAATCTATTGCGCTTGTCTTTAGCTGGTGAATTCACATCTTTACATAACAATTTGAACTTTAGAGAATAACCCCCCTCTGTCCTATATAAAGTTGAATGGTGACATTCCTGTTATGCTGCTCACGGGAATTCCTTAAGCAGTTTTTATGTAAACTTCTTCAAAGAGGATTTGTCTTTATCATATAAAACTCGTTGCTTTGTAAAGATGGTTAAATAAACAGATTCATAAGCACGTTATTGTGTTATATGCATTCGACTGGAAAGCTTTGCATTTTTATATGATCATAAACCTATAATTAAAGCTCTGCTGGTAAAGTATATTCACTTGCACAGAATATTGCATTGCACAGGCAGCCAGGGATGTTCAATGACTGCCTTTATTTGTTACTGTAATATTTGATCAGATGAGTTACATTTTTGCTACTATCAGTAAACGAATCCATGAATGAAGCTTAATTTTCTTGCTTTCTTGTTTTTAAAGGATCCGTAACACTGCAAAAAAAATTAAAATACTCCATATGGATTGGCACGGCACTTATTCAAATACACCAATTGTTATCTTTGAAGTTGAATTCATGAATTGTATTGCTTTCTGTCTGTTTTTATCTTTACTGATATCAGCCGTATTGTTAAACAGACCTCACATGACCATTGAAACTGGCAGCTGTTAAGGTGGTCTCCATTAAAATAAAAACACAGTAACTCTCTGGTGTGACTCTGCAGGTAAAAACACCATTTTATGCAGCTTAAAATCAGAAACTACATTTGTAAACTTGACCATCCTTGTTAATAGTATCTGGGCTATCTCCTACTAACCTTGCAATAGGCTTCTTATAATTTATAAATGGTGGTTGCAATAGTGGGCGCTATCAGCAAAATAACCATTTTTTGGGTGAACTCATCAAAAGGAATAATCCTGTAATGATGTTTTACTAGAAATCATTAAGGTTTTACCTACCTGTATTCATACCAACCTACAAGATTTTGCTATAATCCTGACCTGAACAGCGTTGGGCTCAGGGTTCATAGGCACCACAGGAGGGGCCGGCCAAGTCATGTGATGTATGATGTCACATGACTCTGCTGGAAGGAAGTCTCAGCCCTATCAGGCTGGCCTGCTGGGTGGGCCCCATTGGGAATGTTACTGGTTTCCCGGCAGTCCAGTCAGATGCTAGACCTGAACCTTTGCCTATGATGAAACATATAAGGACAGAAACATTGTAGACTTACTACACCACACAACGTTCGATAAGTCTATATTTGCCGCTTAGTCAATAATTAAACGTGAATTTGCGACTATTTTGCTGATGGGATTCGAATTGCAGTGAAGTGCATATGACAGGTGAATTCATCCTTTTGTCATTAAGGCCCAAAATGTCTGGTGGTTAGATCTGGTCTCCCAAGTCTATGGGACAAATGTGACTGTGGTTTGTAACAAAGTGCCTAGCGTAGTCTAGCCAGAGAGCAAATATGCTGTTCTACCAGTACGAGTACTGAGCAGAAATGAATATGTCAGTTGTGTTTAGCATTGGTTCTTTACAAATGGAGGAGATTTATTTAAATGAAAAGTTATGATTTCCAGCTATCTTTTTGCATTTCAGTCAGTTTACTAAAAAAGCTGCTTTTCACAATGAAAACTGCCGCATTTCTTGTTGCTGCTGTCATTCAGTACCTGAAATCTACCAACAGATGGCTCCCTTTTAAAACAAAATGACATTTCTTCTCTAACACATTATAAACTAAGGGTTTGTTTAATAGTAAACACTATCATCTGTAATATGTTTTTTTTTAAATCCCAGCATAATTTTTCAAATCAATCTTTTCTGTCAAATGAATAGAGAAGTAGAAAACAAAGGTACTGGTAACTACCAATGAGCTATGACCTGCTCTATAATTAAATACTAGTGCTGGTATAATGAATGCCATTCTCAATCAGTCAAGTTATTTGATTGTTTATGTAGAGTTTGTTATTTTCTAGAGGTGAAGGCAGTTGCAGGGATGCCTCAAGCAAAGCTTGTCAGAACAAATCCTAAATGCAGCTCTGTTCCCCGTGATAGTGATGTCAACGGCACACTGCCTACTGTTCCCTGATTGGCTGCGCACAACTGAGACCTTTGCCCAAGGCCAGCCATCAGGTAGCGAGGTATAAGGAGGCTTCGCTCCAATCTTTATTTGTCCTCCAAACAGGCTACGATCCAATTTACTCTTCACTTCCTGATGAATTTTGGTGAGTCGAACAAGCGCAGTAAAATAATTCCATTCCGTCCAGAATTCTGATACTGAGCTTGCAGAATATTTACAAAAGTTAACACATTTTTCAACCACTAAATGCTGGAGAAACTGTGTTTTTTAAAATTATTATTATTCTAGCGTTGCATATTTTAGCTTTTATCGAAATCACTTCTTTCTGAATTTTTTAAACATCAAAAACATTGCTTTCGATACTATATAAATCAGCAAAAATCAACACCCCCTTTATCATTCTCTCCTTTTTTCATGAAAATTTTAACTTAAAGGATTTAGATGCTAGATAATAAAAAGTAATATTTTTCTTTGCGTTGACGCAATTCTGCAAGCAATTTTTATTCTTTTTTCCATTATTCGCTTTCGTCCCCATGACTTCTTCACCCAACTATTACCTTTTAAGGGCTGCCATTATCTTTATTATTCAAGTGGAATGCATTAGGCAGTTTGTATTTTCCCACTTTAAAAACAGAACAGGAAAAGGATAGCTGATGTAGAGGTTTAAATGCATTCATATAATTCATTCATATAATATAACTAGATAACGATGGAGTGGACTAAAGTAAGGTAAAAATGAAAGTCAGGTTTTAGTCAGCATCTACATTTAAGGCTATGTTGGCATATTTGCCAAGTCAAATAGATTTTTGTTTTGAAATCGAACAGAATTTTTTTTTTTTTTTTTAAACTGCAACAATGTACAAACAATCACTACTAACAACATAAATCTCTAAACTACCTTTTAAATCCATGAAAAATCATTAACTGTCATGTAATTGGTTATGATTTAAAAGCCAATTATTTCCATAGTGTTACTGTAATATTAGCTCTATGGAAATAATTAATATAAACTACATAAACCCCATTTAGCAGGGAACCCTGGGACCCCCACACTTCTCCCCCCAACATCAACCCCCAGCCAGCACTAATAATCATTAATCGTCATATAAACGGTTATGATTTAAAACCCAATTATTTCCATAGCGCTACTGTAATATTATAGCACTATGGAAATAGTTACTTTAGGCTGTTGCTATGGCTGGGAGGGAGATTCCCCAGTCTATAAACATAAGGGTTCATGAAGTAGGGAGTCTCTTCAGTTCCAGGCCCTGCTCCAGGCTGGTCTATAGTCTCAGAGCTTTTACCAGTGGGGTGAAGGATCCCTGTAAAATATAAAGGAAGTTCCCCCTCTACCAGAAAGGGTATTGCCCCTCCTAGGATTTCAGCAAAGCATATCAAAAGGAGTAGAAGGGCCTTAGGGGATATCCTGTAATACTGGAGGTGACTGGACACCATGGGGTGAAAAAGACCTAGGCATTGTCAGATCTCAGAATAGCAAGTTGAACCCCATGTTTATATCCAGAGGTTGGATTGCCCACAATGAGGAGTAAGAGCAGTTTCTGGATCCCATTGCACATCAGAGGGGGTAACATTGTATAGTGGATGTATATCTATTCTAAGTCTATCTAGAGCTCTGTAGTGGGTTGTGGTCCTCAGTTCCAGGCCTGGGTGCAGGCTGGAATTTAGCTACAGGCTCTCCATCGTGCAGGGTGGAGATTACCTACAGGCAGTCCAGAGTGACTGTGTCGTACCCTTTGAGAAATAAGTTACGCCTCTCCAGAATTAAGGAAAATCCAGTATACTCAAGGCAGTGTAACTATACTCCAAAGTACCTATTATATACTGAATGTAGGGAAACGGATTTACTTCTTTAAGAAGTGTATGAAACTCTATCTATGTACATATATGTAAATAAACAGTCCTTGTTGTGTGAAAGAACCTCTTTGAAGCAAGAAGTACAGGCACTACTTCTAATGTAAGTGGGGCCTACTCCCCTGAGATGATTGAGTGAGCTGCGGGTGTGTTCCCCAAAAAAATAGCATTACAATTGTTTCACATTTGTGGTTTTATCACTAGGAATGTGTGTGCGTTGCTTTAAAATAAAGGTTAAAAAAATAACTGTTTTGCTGGTACCTGTTTGGGGTAATTACAGATTGTTCCAAAGCCTATGCTTCTGTCATCATTTTGGTTTATTTAATTTTTCTCATACGTAAAAAGGTACAAATAACACTTTTATCTATGCTCTTTGTTTTTATTTTATGAAAATAATATGTCTAAATTGTCATGCAAGTCAAACTTCACTATTTAAAACGTTTTTACACAATCATATAGCAATTTTCTTCCCCGGATTATATTTTATTAAAATGGCTTTTTCTCTCCAGAAAAGCCCAGGAATAAATGGAAAATCAGCGAAATGCAGACGATGAATGTCAAATGATACAGATTAAGAAAACATTCTTTTATTGCTGAAGGAAACATGTTCCTGCAATCGTGTGTATCTTGTCATTCTGAATACTCCTACTGAGCCGATATCTTGTAAATGGAGACAGTGCTGTATATACTCAGTGCAAATAATTTTACTTGCAAAAGTCTAGTTTTTAGCTGTAAGTGCGGTGGATGGAATTTTATATGTTGGCCATATTGTTCTGCTGTCAGCCATTTATGCTGTTGTCAGCTATGTTATTCTACTGGCATCCATTTTGTGCTTCATTTCACTATATTAAGCTTTTAAAAGTATATCTAGTAATGTGAGCATTAAACCTAGAGCATATATAACCTTGTAGATATAGCAGGAACTGGGCATTATGTTGAGACATTGGATAGTTGCATAATATAGATAATACTCCCTTACACCCCTGTCTCTTTAATTGGGCAGATATTGGCTATAATGGATATAATCCATGTATATATATAACCAAACATGTCTTGTGTACATCCCATTGGAACTGTGGCTTCTTTGTCTTTGACTTACCAATCAAGTATAAAGGATACAAGTGCTGGTCAACGAATTAGAATAATTTGAAATAGTGCAATCATGAAATTCT
>WMED01017642.1:0-12941 GCA_019650415.1 Pipa parva | reverse complement strand
TTTCCCATGATCCTCTTCTCTGCCTCCCTGCATGAGAATCCACCTCCTGGGCCTGTTAGGTTGCTGCTGTGTCCCCTGTGGCTGCAAAACCTCCAGGGGGTTAGCATCCATTTTCCTGTATCCTCTTCTCTGCCTCCCTGCATGAGAATCCACCTCCTGGGCTCCCCTCTGCGACTCTTGCTGGCTTGCCGGCTTTTTCTTATCAGGTGTGGCAGCTTGCTTCCTGATAGCCATGCTGCCTGCAGATTGGCGTCAGCTTCTTCCTCTCCCTCCTCTAGGCCCTGCCAGAGTCATGTGATGGGGATCGAGAGCGCACTGCCGACATGTTCTCTCTCTCCCCTGGCCTGCTCAACTCCCAGCAGCGCTCCTTCTCCCCTGTGCCGCTTCCTCTGTGTACCTCACAGGACCGCTCCCTCTCCTTCCTCCCAGACCAGGGCCAACACACACCGGCGCTCCTCCAACTCTGCTGGGCCTTGGAACGCTCACCTGCCCCTCAGTCTGCCACCCTCACCAGGATCATTCCAGTCATTGAGCGCTCCTCCCATCAGCCACACTGCTCACTCAATTGATCAGCTGCTCCATACCCGGTAAGCCCCCACTCTCTTTATTAACTATTTATTAACTATTTATTCCTCACTCATTTATGCTTTGCTCCAATGTTCTGCTCCTTCACTCTGACCCCTTACTTCCTCTGTTTCCTCCCCCTTTATCCCCTTCACCTTGCTCCTCCTCACCGTGCTGCGATTGGCTCACCCCATAGTCAATCACCCCCTCCTCTATTATGCTCTGGGGGTGTCTTATATGTAGGCTTGTCAATTTCCAATAAATATTTACTGGGTTTTCCAGTAAAGTGTGAATTCTCATCTCTAAATTAATTTGCCACATTTTGCATCAAGTCATCCATTGTTTAGCAATGTTCAACTGTGCGTATTTACACCACAAATTTTATAAAATTACTAATCATAGTATGATAAATATAGTAATGGACCACGTGGTGTATTGCAGCACATTTGTCATTAATATTAATATGTACATATAAGGATGCTATATCATCAAGCCCTAATTATACTGACAGTTATTTCGCCTAATTTAAACAAATCAACACCAACAAAGTCAAGCAAAAGTTAATTTCCTATTATCTTATGAAAATATATATCAGGGATGTACATTGCCCACAATTCATTTTGTTAGTGTTGTGTGCACACAGTAAGTAAATATTCAGACCCATGGCCGCAGACAGGCTACAATCTCTTTATCACAGGGAAGCTACATTACAAACTTCACTTATTCAGCAAAGGGCTTTATTTTCTGCAATACAGCAAGTTCTCTTGCAGATCACCAAACTACCATGGCCTTGTATTTAAGACCCACTTTGCATCCTCTTGTTTCAAACTTGTGGCCTTTAGAGTATTCACCATGATTTGCAGTGACAATTTGCCAGGTATACAGGCTTTCATGTGCAGAATTTACATCCGCACCTAAATAGTGGTGTATATTTGGCTAATTCATGTGGCTACGGGACAATTTCAACTTTAACTGATTACCCTCCCCCGACAACAAGACTTGTGTCAAAAAATCTACAGGAATAATGTGATACTGATCCATACTGATACTAATTCAATCATTCCTGATACCTTGTTATTTTTAACTAACTTATCAAAAGTATAACCCCCTCTTCACCCCACCCAAAATGGTTTGGGCCCTCTTTCCTTTGAGAAAGAACATTAAATTGTTGTGAGGCACATAATTTACTTACAGTGTACACACAATTCTTAGAAAAATTAAGATCCCTACATCTTACATTAGCACCGAGTGCAAAAACCAACTGTAAAACCATCTTCTTATTCTACTTCTAGCTGACTTATATTAGATTGTTTTAAATTCCTAGGACTAATTTGTTAGAACTGCACCCTGTTCAGTACTAACCTTGTACAAGTAGACAAACCACATCTAGAATCAGCAACAGACTAGAGACAAACATCTTGGACTTCATGGTACTTAGTCTCCACTGGAATCCAGTGACCAAACAACAAAAGGTAGGATTTAGGATACCTATGGAAACATAATATTTAAACAAAAATAAGAAGAAACAAAAATAATATGGAACTGAAACATTGGTAAATGCAGTGAATTGGTAATGACTGTAGCTATTGTATTGTAATAGTAAACATTAAGGATAAGGTCAGATGCAACTTAGCTTGATGCAAGTCACCATTAGAATCAATCGTACCTGTTGTGTTTGAATTTTGACACCGGGTTTACTTTATCTAACATTCCCTTAACAGTGAAATTCACTGTATAAGGCTTGACTGACCAGTGACTGTTTTTATCAGTTAGATTAGGGTTACATAGCTGATTTGCAGCAGAAGCATTTGCAAAACAAGTCATTACTGGGTACAAACTGTTACTATTGTGGCACCAACTGTTCAATGCAATTTGCATCAGATAGATTAATTTAAAGAATTACAGAGCCTTCCAGTAACAAACACTTATGTATATGTATGTATAATTTTATACATGTATATTTATATGTATGTATAATTGCTGAACAGTTTAAAAATATAGTTATAATACAGACATAGGAAAATGCTTAACATGGTATGATTGAAGTAAATTACAAAATAACAAACATAAAATCATCACTCTAAGACAAAATTTATTAATGTGAGAGACTGCTCTCGGTCTTTCGGAGTTTATTGCGTGAGATCTAGCGTTTTTCCTGCGAGATTACCGCGCAAGTTTTTCCATCGAATTTTTCGCTCTCGATTTTTTAAAGTTTTTGATGGAAAGGTAGCCGTACTTTACATTAGTAGCATGGCTACCTTTTTATCGAGAAATTGAGATTGAAAAACTTGCGTGGTAATCTTGTGGGAACAATGTGAGCTCTCGTGCAATAAACTCAGAAAGACCAAGAGCGGTCTTTTCCGACTTTAATACATTTTTGCCCTAAGTGCTAATCAGTGTTTGAAACAAGATGCTGGGGGTCCTTGCCTCATGAAGATTACAATCTAAATGGGAGGGAGAATTATATATATAGATAGATTAAGGTTCCTTACAAAGAAGTTAAATACGTATGCATCACTGTATTATTTGCCTTGTTTTTTATTTTTCTCTTAGTAAACAGCAGTAAAAAGTAATTTAGCAGGTGAAACCACTCAGTGACGCACAATATTAGTATTGACAAATTGCTCTTTTTCTATTACACATGTATATATATTTTTATTTATAAAGCGCCACAAGGTTACGCAGCCCTGTACAATCCAGTAATAATACTGTACAGACAAGGGTGAAGTGCATGACAAATTACAAGTGAAGTAAATTACAAACATATACTGTAATCAAGAAAATACATCTCTCTAAGTGCCAGGCCATTATTGAAACAAGAGGATGGAGGTCCCTGCCCCATAGAGCTTACAATCTAAATAGGAGGAAGACTCACATAAACAGGAGGGTAACAAGTGCAGTAGCATAAAGTGTCAGTTCATTAGCCTATAGGTGCCGATTAAATAAGAAAATGAAACAAGACATAAATATTGTCAGTTTCACATGTATATGAAGGGAAAAACCATCTCATCAAAATGTCGCTTTTTAATTTTTTTACAAAAAGCAAAATAAAACCAATCTGATATTTACATTTAATTACATCAAACAATGATTTTCTTTAGCCAAGTATAAGAATGATAGATTCTTCACATAATTCTACCAATAGAATATAATCAATCTATATTTTACAGTCAAATGCCCAAGAAACACCAAGGCCCATTTGTGGAAACTGCAGCTCCATGTCTTTCATAATGAGAAATCCACAGTAACTCTTTCTAAAACAGCTTTTCATATATTCCTTTGCAATACGCAATGCTCCACCTGGGGCATAAGATTATACCGAGAATGATGGAATTCATAAAAACCGTAGCAAATATTCTAAGTTGAAACATAAAATGAAGGTATAGAACTGTAAAGGAAAAAAAGGTAACAGGAACTCTGTCTTGATCATAAACAATGGTATTTTTCAGAAGATATGATCAATATTCTATATCATTAAAGGATGAGAAACTGTAAGCAATGTTACTGATTAATATAATATAAAATGACTGTTCTGTTTAACAGACAACATACCCTTTATTTGTTAAATAAAACATGGCTGTATCTGCCATCTCATGTGTACAATTATTTGTGATTATAGTCACAAAGGTGAACAGGTCTTGTTGTAATTGGGCCCATATTTCTCATTAGTAGAAAGCATTAAATTGCACTCTATCCACTCTACCCACTCTATCCACTCTATCCACGCGGGCATCAGCGAGTGCATTAAAGGGATTCCAGTCTCGGCGTGGCAACTCTTTTGCGCTCTCTTGGACTGGAATCCCTTTAATGTGCTCGCTGATGCCCACGTGCAGGACATCAGCGAGCGCAGATCAGTCAGTCCGAAGTGAGCCGAACACTCCGCACCTCACTTCGGACTATGCTGAATTACCGCCAAAATCTCGAGTCGCCTTGCCTCGCTGAAGTACCTTTAAAGCGTTCGCTGATCTCCGCTTGCAGGAAACCAGGGAGTGCGTACCCGACTCGGCGAAGTGATAAGAAGCTTCAAAAGGTAAGTTCGATCTTTCCTGAATGACCCCCTAAGTGGGGGTATATTTACTAAAGTCGGAAAACCATATTTGCTGGGGTTTTTGTCCATTTTTTGCCATTTTCACCACTACTGAAATGTACTAAGTCATTTCAAACTTTTCTTTTATTGATACAAATTTTTGCCAGTTTGAGGGTGGAGAAAACCCATTATTTCCTATGGAGATGGGTCTGTAAAATGCTTCTTGGCGTAATAATCGGCGATATCCATATCAATATCTAAGGGTCCCATTGATATTAATGTTTATTGTAAAGTTATAGCTGCAACAATATTTACAGATATTGATTCGTTTCAATAATTTTTTTTTCTTGCATTTCATAAGGGGAAAAGGTAAATGCAGAGAAAAACAGGAGAACATGTCAAAAAATGGCGATACGGTTTTCTGACTTTAGTAAATGTGCCCCATCATATGGTGTTATGGTCTGTACAGACTTCTCACCCAGGAGAGTTCAGACTGTAACCAATCCATATTGTAAAATTACACTAAAATCATATGTTTTGCCAACACGGTATGCAAAGGGAAAAATAAAATATCAATACAGACTTTGTAGAAATCTCCATAAAACCCTATGACTGTTTGCGGACCTACAACATGCTGGAATATGGCAGAGCTAACAATTTTTGTTTTAAAGATTTTTAACCCAAAAGAAGGTTCAAGTAGAATTCATTGAATCTCAGGGTTTGGAACTAAATATCACCATGATGTCATCATGTCTCCACTGCACTGGCTGACAGTTCTGACAGGTCTGGATAGCAGCTTGCCTTACACTGAATGTAGCAATTGTATTGGACAGACTAAAAGTATTTCTCGAACAAGATAGAATGGAAGCATTTTACTGCCTATGGAAAAACTGTGCAGGTCATCTAAAGATTTTTCATGGATTTATTTATTTTTTTTAGTTTTATGCTTTTTATTCCAACTAGAAAAACTGCAAAATTAAAACATTCAGTGGAACAGAACTCGAGTTCTAAATAATTGAAAGGGAAAAAAATACTGCTGTAACAATAAGTTAAATGAAGCTTAATATACCTATACAGATGTGCAGGAGTTTTAACCATCTATTCAATTAGAAATTAAAACAATCTGGTAACAAATACAGTGTCATATATAATATTTTTACAATAATTTGGCCAGGGCGAAATTCACTAAAATGTTTTTCTTGTCCTTTTCACCCATTAAAATCAGGTGAAAAATAGGCAAAAGGGAGGGGCACAAATGTTGAAAACACAATTTTTGACCTTTTTGCCCAATTTTCAGGTGAAAAATGAGTGGCAAAATAATTTTAGACTTTAGTAAATTCCACCTATAATTGCTATGCAGTTATTTCTTTTTTTTTTTTTTTCTAGTGTTATAGGTCAATTAAAGTGATATTTAGATAACTGTCACTGGTCTTTATGGTACACAATTCCCAAGATTCTTCTTTAGCCTACAACTGGTGGAGAATTCTGGGAGTTATTCTTGTTTGATACCAGTTAATGTTACTAATCCTTGGCATCTCAGTAGTCATCTGCCTAGGGATGGCATTAGAATCATACCCCCACAAAACCTGATAAATGGTGCCCCCCAACATGACATTTTGCATTTTCAAAAACTACAAACTGTGCAGTTATATCAGTTATTGACTAGTAGACCATTAATCACACAGATCAGTAATCAAAAGCTGACATATGACTAGCTGGCTGGGCATCCTTGGTTTGCTGTGCTGGCAGGGACCCTACCTCTGGTCACACTTGTTGGCAGTACTGGTTCTGATAACTGGACATGTAGGTCTTGTGACTCCTTTGTCAGTTATAGGTTGTACAGAATTCCACTTCCACAACCATTGGATTCTGCAAACTGCAGATGAACTACAGCTGCATTAGTCTAAGTGGGCTATTCCTACTGCTAAATGATTTTGCAGAAATTAAAGCGTAACTGAAAGCCAAACCATTATCTAGGTCCCTAATGAATCATAGCATCTGATTTTGAAGGTACCAAAGTTTTTACAGTAAGACTTCTCTTCCTAAATCCTTATAACAGATGTATGTGTGGTAGTGGAGAATGAAATTCAGGCCCAGGCTGTAGTAGAGAATGTAATTTAGACCCAAGCTGCCTTGTCAGCTCATTTTGCTTTCTGTTTTTAATATGTGCTCAAACCTCCATGGGAGAGATGTCTACAGAGCAGTAGCTTCTGTGAATGACATTCCCACAATGCAGCATGCTGGCGATATTAATTCTCAAGAACAAGAAGGACTATTTGCATTACTATAGACATACAGGTCTGAAGATGTGAGGTAGTGGGTTCCATTTTTTATTGTCTTGTGAAAATTATTTTATTTTTTTCATTTTTACAATCTGGGCATCTTTTTTTATGCATTAGTCTTATCAAAAGAAAATAATGTAATTTACAAAATCAATGAAAATAATATGTAAAAAAAGATTTAAGATTGTTATTATTTTTCATCTTAATCTTGCCCTGTCACATGTCTCTTTCACATGGTTATTTAAACCATTGTCTTGTTTCTAGAGCAACTATCCTTAGCAACCAGACAGACAGCTTTAAATTCCAAGCTGGAGAGGTGCAAAATGAATAATTCATTTAAAAAATAAAAAAGACCAGTTACAAATCATCCCAGATTAGTACCATCAACACTATAGTTAAACAGGCTCCTTTTTACTATATCTGATTTGCAGTATACAATGCATTGGTGTTGTTTGTTAATTATACAATATTTGAATGAAGTATATTCTAAAACTAGCATAACATGCCAAAGCCATTAATAAACCAGTCACCTATTACATTCAACTCTGTTCCATTCCTGTCTCACATAATTGGAAAGGCCATAAAACTGTTTACTGCCTACGCCCAGTTCAGTGTCCCAGGGAAGACATATCCATACTTGAAATGGAGAACCTAGGGATTTAGAAAGCAATTTAGCTTTGGCATTGATCCCTTCATACAGACCCAAAGAGTCTGCATAAACCCTTCTGATCTGGAATTATGATTATGTTAAATTTATAGGCAGGGATAGGTACTGCTTTGACCTGAGGAGGAGGAAATATCTCTCTCAAAAGATTGTCTTATACAATGAACTGTTAGTCCAAATAATGTATCATATAATAATACAGTACTCATCTTTCTTACACTTTAACTACTCTCAGCACACTAAAGTGAAAATGAGCGCCAAGTGAAAATGAGCGCCAAGTGAAAATTCGCTGGAAATTCAAACAGATATTGAAAACAGATATTGAAAAGACGTCTAGCGATAGCAGTTGATGATTTCTTGCTATAATACTGCAATGAAAGACAATTTAGTTTTACAATGTAAGGGCAGACTTGAGAGAGAATCGCAACTGGACTTGTACTGATATGAGAGAGTTTTCGCATGGACAATATTGAACAACATATTAATGTTTGCCTGATACTCCATATCAGAGAATTTTTGACTGGTAAAGATTTGAGAGAATTTTCAAATGAAAAATTAGTCATCTTCCATTTTCCAATATTGAAAATTATGTATATAAAAGAGACTGAAGTATTAAAAATGCTAAATTAAATTCATTGGTGTTTTTGGCGCTTATTTTTAACAAAAGGCAAGTAGAAAATTTGCTAGTGTGACAATCAGAAGAATCACTAGGTGCAATTGCTTACTGAGGTCTAGTATCCTATTGCAACACTTTCAGCTGCTATCATTAGTTGGTATTAGAGAGTTATATAATAATGAAACTTTGAATGGTTGCTATGGGTTACTAGATCTCAGTGAATGATTGTTCCTGCTGATACTTACACCAAACATTTTTATGCATTTTCTCAATCTTGGATACTGAGGCATAGCATTGATGACAAGCCTTTTACAAAATGTTTGGTGGGGGCCCTTATATACAGTAGTGGCAATCTTGGAGAGATATTAAACCAAAACAGAGACCATCACTAGACTAGACCTTTCACCTTGTAAAATGCCAGCCAGTCTGGTCTGTGATCAAGCCTCAGGAAAATGATTTAAACCAACTTGTACAATATGACAGTCCTTTCTTACACTTTCATTCTTTTTCAATGTAGGGGGCACTATCTGCATCCCTCTGCAACAGCCATGTTGCCTGTTTGTATATTGTCATATTCTCTATTACACTGAATACGTCCCCCTACAAATGAAACAGCAGCACTTTCACTGCAGTGTCTCTCTAGCTTCCTCCAGTACTATTACCAGTTACCAGTTTTTATTTACATTGTGTCTCCCTTTTTTTCTCACCCAGTGCATCATGGAATATACTTGTCATGTAAACACCTTATGACCCAGTATAAATCTGCAGATAAAACTATTTTCAGGCTATGTATTACAACTGAGGTAGACTGAAATTTCACGCCATGCAGGCATTATATACAAGTAGCATATTTGTGTTTTAGTTTGAAAAATTGGTACCTCTATTCTATGAGATCATTTTCTGGGGATTTTGGTTTTTAGACGTCTGGCTGAAATGGAGCATTAAATCATACCAAGAAGAGTTAATTAGCTAGAACTATCATTACATTATATAACTGTGAAACATAAGGAAGGAATAACAGTTTGTGAAACGAATTTACTCCTAATGAACTAGTCCCTTGACTGACCTAGGTAGGATGTCCCTGGGCAGAAAACATTTTAGTAAGAAAAAAAGAAAGCTGTTAAAGGCTTACAGTTTATTCAGATACAACATTTTTGTTCCTAAAATATTGCTTTTTTTTTTTTTTTACATGCTATTAAATACATCATTATTTATTGTGTTTGCATTTGCCTGGCGCTTCATTAAAGGACCATTAACACTAGAAAGAAATAAAAAATCCCCTCTGCATTGGCATGGCAATAGTACACAGTACTGGTAAAAATGTTATCTTTGAAGTTAAATTCCTGATTTATGACAAGGCAGCCGGGCAGTCAACTATGGGATTACATGGGGGTATTTCTGAGTGGGCCCAACCAGCTTAGCAAACTGGCAGGAAGTCAAATGTAGGCTGAGTACTAATAGCCTAATGGTCTTTGAGCAGTGTAACTGGGAAGTTTGCATTGTAAATAAGAGGGGAAAATGATCAGGTTGTGGGAGGTTCTGTGATTTCTGAGGGTAGCCTAAATAGTAAGATATCCAGTGGTTGCTGGGATGCATAGAGTTGTAGTTTATAAACAACTAGAACAGACACAGCCTGTATATCTCTGATCTTATGAACATTAACTCAAAAACTAAAAGGGATCCTTGTACTTCTGCCTACAGGACCTAACCTTTAGTGATAAGGCTGTCCAATTTGTACACTGCATGCTAAAAATAAAGAATTGTAATGATACATTTTTTCAGTCTGTGTATTCACCAATTAAACAGAAAGTATAATTTAAACATGGAAACAGACTGGCAGATGCGCTGTAAATATAACTTGGTTCAATAGTCAACTATGTTTCAATTAATTCCAATGTCCATAATGAATATTTGAAACCAGCATAATTCATTGTTCTATACACTGATTAAAACGACTGACCAATATACAAATGAGGTCCTAGAGCTTTACAGACCAGACAGTTGCAGGTTGTCAAGGTGTTCTGGATTCACTGGTTATGGTTAAACCAAATCTATACGACAGACCAAATCAGTCCTAAGATGTCCCTCACCAACATCTCTTTACATACTGTGTGCGAGAAGCAGTCAATTATTGAAGCAATACTAAAAAAATTGTTTCGAAAGAAATAAATGAAAGAAAAACATTTTTTTCCGCCTTCTCTAATGTTTTCAGTGTTTACTTTCCCTGCGGAATTATTAGTATCCAGCTGCAATATATTTTTTTTGGGGGGAAATCTTTTAATCAGAGTTTAAAGTTTAAAAAAAAAAAAAAAAAAGATCCACATATTTCCACCTGTTCTAAAGAGTAAAAGCAAGTTTTATTATAGATGTTGCACTATAAGTCTTTGAAAAAGATGCTAATATGTAGTTGTAAGCATGCAAGGTAATAGCAGGATAACTAAACTAAATACAAAAATACAAAGTTTGCTTTGGGACAAAAAAATAAAACAGCAAAACGTAACCTTTTAAGTTTAGCACCCCTGTATGTTAAACATCTTGCAGAACATGCTGTAAAGTCTATATAAAATTAAACCCGCAAGTAGACTTGTAACCACTCAGTTCATAAATATAGCCATTCTTACTTTAATAAATTCATTCAACAGACCAGAAGATAAAACAAATAACACTAAGAGGAACACACATACCTTTTGTCAATCTCTTTCTCTCTCTTTATATATATATATATATACATATACACCTATAGCCTTCAGTATTATTATAACTTACAGCTGATAACTTGTTTTATGAGTGTTGAAGTATGATTGTATTAGCTGCTAGCAATCAGCTGTTTCCCCAGCCATGCAAGTCAGTCTTACCAAAGTATTGTATGTTTCCTGCAGACCCGTAGAGCTCTCAGTCCTGAGCAGTGTGGGAGTCTTTTATATAGCAGCAGAGGCTGCAGTCCAGGAGTGGCTGGGCAGCCACAGAGGAAACTAGATCTGAGAGTGGAGGGAAACCAAAGTCTGTAGAGGACAGATGCACTGATGAAATAAACCTATGCCTGTAGACTGGAAACATTTCATTTGGTTGAAAAGAGGTGAATAAAGGCATTTTGGGTATCTGACATTTCATATTACTATCTCCATTCAATGTAATGTTATATTATATCTTTCAAGGCTGTCATCTGGACATTTAGTAGCTATGCCTGTGCATTGTCTGATATAGGATGATTAGGTAATGTAATTCACTATAAAAGTAATTTGTAACTGTCTCTCTCTAAAATGCAATGTTTGATCAGCAGTAAAGACAGACATACCACTAAAAAGTATTCCCGTAAGAACAATGTATTCAATTTCCACAGTGCATAACAATTCTGTTTGAAGTTCTAGAGAAATTCTCTATTTAATAGCAATTCATTCCATTCTACTCTCTTGGCTGTAACCTTATTATTAATTCTTTCGCTAGCTGACCGAATTGCCTAAACGGTATAATTAGAATACCAGAACCTTTGAAAATCCTTACTTTTGTGCTAAGTTTAAAAAATCATGGTAAAGCCTTCTACTCACAGCCCTGAACCCTGAAATGCTGAAATAACCCCCACAGTGTATAAGAAAAACAGATTTACCCTAGGCCTTATGTTACGCTGTTGGCTTAGGCCTTAAATCATTGTTGAGCAAGTTTATTTGTTCAATCGTGGTAACATATGCAGCCAGGATTTCCAAGGATCCCCAAGATCAATCTGTGATGACAATGGAAAATATACTAATATCTCTAATTCACAATGGAAAATATACAGTACATATATGAATGAATTATATGAACAAGAACCAACCAGGTCCCAGATCAGCCTTGATTACACCCTAACCCTAACTGAAGAGCTAAACTGACCTTCTAGTCTGTTGCGGCTTGGTGTTTGTGCTGAGTCTGATACAAAGTCTTTTGTATAAGGCTGTGTAAAGGAACTATTCTAGTCTATGACTTTGATAAGCTTGCTTTCAATTCCAGTATGTTCCAGCTCCTTCATCAGTGGACATTTTTATATTTTTGATTTAATTTCTGCTGATTTTACTTTAATTCTGAAATGTAGGGACAGATCAGTCCAGCCTATAAAGACTTCTGAAGTAATACAAGAGATCAGCTTTTTATTCAGTGGATACTGTCATTGTACAATTGCTCCTTTCATGGTTTTATGTTTTGTATATATGTATGTATAATTTTATTTATAAAACGCCAAAAATTTACACAGCGCTGTATAAATTAGCAAAACAGATATGATACAGACATGGGAAAAGTGCATTATACAATACAAGTATAATATCACAAGGATACATCACTTTAAGTGCTAGGTTGTGGTTGACACAAGTTTGGAGGTCCCTGCCCCATAGAGTTTACAGTTTAAATGGGAGGAAGACTTACATATACAGATAGGAGGGTAATAAGAGCTGTAACAATCTGCTGAAGCACAGGTCAATAGGTACAAATATTAAGCATAAATAACTAATTTAGAATTAAATAAAATATATACGTAAAAGTCATTGATAAATATCAATGCTAGTGCTCCAAAAGGTAGGACTTTTGGTTTTTAAAGTACAGAGGAAATGTTCCTGGCAAAGATAAAGGGGTATAGAATTCCAGATGTGAGGAGTTGAGAGATTAAGAAGAGAAAGGGCAGTATTGGTGTGTAGCACCCAAAGCTGGTTGTTTTGGGAGGAGCGCAGTTGACATTGAGGAATGTACAGGCATACGAGTAAGGGAATGTAGGGAGGAGCATCATAGTGAAGTGCTTTAAATGTTTTCATACCGTTACAG
>WMED01017641.1:0-12941 GCA_019650415.1 Pipa parva | reverse complement strand
TCTCTTGCTTCCTGGGGGGTCCCAGATCTCTTGCTTCCTGGTGTGCCCCAGATCTCTTGCTTCCTGGTGGGCCCCAAATCTCTTGCTTCCTGGTGGGCCCCAGATTTCTTGCTTCCTGGTGGGCCCCAGATCTCTTGTTTCATGGTGGGCCCCAGATCTCTTGCTTCCTGGTGGGCTCCAGAACTTAAATTCAACACTAAAGATAATCACTCTCCAATATTTGCCATTCAGAGCTGCCTCCTTTCTAATACTGAACACAAGAATAAGGGTTACCAGCTTTCAAGTGTTATTGTCCTAATTAGTTTTTTAAACAAATGTATTGTATTAAGTTTACACAACTTAAACTTGAAATAAATGTTCAACTCTGGAAACATTGCCACCCACTCAAAAATATCTACCCCTAATGTCCCTATGCCAGGCACTCTACATATGATTCTTATGAATAAGTGGTGGCAGGGTAGGCAATAATGATCAACCCTTCCCAGGGCAATGCCCAAGGAGTCACTATTGCTAACGCTACAAGGACAGGTATTTCTCTTTTTTGCTCTACTATTGACAAAGAACAAATGATTTGGACAAACCCTCCTAAGATATGATGATACATTTCTTACACTTTATAATTTCTCAAAACCTGGCTCCAATATCATTTCTTTGTATCATGATTACATAGGATATAATGCTGCTTTTATAGTCTTGATTTTTTCACTAGACAATTTTTTTTTCCTTGCTATTTTTATTCAGTTTTTCTTTTAATCACAAAGTCCACCCAGGATGTCATTTATTTTATTAGGTTACTTTCTGACATAAACTGTCTATATAAACCATCTTCACTGCAGTACCTAACAGGGTTATCTGTCTTTCTTTGAATGTGATGGTTGGCAGCTTTCCACAATCACTGAGCCCTGTTTATGAAGGCATTGCATATAAGTAATGTGGTCACCTTGGAAACTGCATACAGTAGGTATAGTGGGGAACTCAAGAGATTCTATAATATTCTATATTTCTGATTTGTGGTGGACTAGTGACTGTAATTATAGTCCATATTTATGTTCCCTGCATTTTAATTTGAAATAACCCCAACATTTTGCACAATAAAATCAAAGGCTCCAATCTGGAAAATACATTGTTATTACAAATATAATATGCTATTAACTGTATTCTGTAACACAGTAATGATCATTTTTATAAGCAACTCCAAGATCATTCTTAACCAAGTATAGCAGACTGCGATAGAATGTCACTGATTTTGTGTAAATTGATTTTGTGTGAAGTGGTTGTAATGTGTATTATGTGGTATATTTTTCATTGTTCTGGATGATAATGATTGCAGCATGCTGGGGCAGCATATAGTATAGAGAAATTAGCAGACAGTTCTGGAAGAGTTAATCCAGAAATCTCTTTGGTCTCAGGTGAGCATGAGTTACTAATTAAGGGGCTTTATAGAGAATTTGCCTCTTAGTAAAAGTGTTCACTCTTCCCCAGCTTGCAGGAGGGGAGGTTCCACCCAGTGAGAGATATACATAGATGTGTGTTAAAGGGTACCCGGGGGGTAGGAGACCTTGAGGTGTGCCCTAGGGTAAAAGTTGTCCTGCAGAGCTATCATTATAGCTGTGGTCCTGAGAGAGTGAAGAATTTCCTGGGGTAGACGGCCCTAGGGGGATTTTACAGGAAGGAATCCTGTGGAAGAAGCCTGTCCCTAGCATAGAGATAAGCGCAGGGTTAGTTACTGATATAGGGCACAGTAGTGCATGCCAGTCTAGGTGCTAGAAGAATACAGCTCAAAGTCACAACAGAAGTAAGTGAAGGGGTAGTCCCCAGAGAGTGAGGTGGACATCCTGCTCTCAGTAATTGTCCTGAGGTCAGGGCTAAGACTTCCCTATTCCTTGTGTTCCTGTGGTATTACTGTGTTCTTATGTTGTACTGCTGTGGTTATCTGGAGAGAGACTAGGGGCTGCTGCTGGATAAAGACTGCTGTTTCCAGTATCAGATGCTGGTAAGAGGTGACCAGTGCATTGGTACTGGTGTTGTGAGTAAAACAACTGTTTATTTTGTTTTGACTTTTCCTCAACATTAAATGTTACATGAATTGTGCTTAAAGGAACACCGCTGTTTTCACTGACTGCATGGGTGTTAAAGGGGTGGCTAGCTGCTACGTAGGGGTTTCACTGGCTAAAACATGCTACCTGCTCCCCAATCATTTGACTAGTTCCCCAAACAAGTTTATCCATAAGTGTTTTTGATAAGATATTTCTCTTAAATATAGATGTGTAAGGGAAAGAAATAGATAGAATAACATGCTGAAGTAAGATAAATATATAGTGAAAATATGTTATTTATGTAAGTTGGGTTCATTTCTTAGTACAAAGACAACATATGCTATACTGATTTTTTTTTTTCACTTTTTTCTTATCAGGGGATCTTCCATATAGCTTTAAATATATAAATATTCATCTTTGACAGCAAATAACACCTTACCATGTAGTAATATAGCACCTGATTTGACTGTGCTTATGGAACAAATCAAGAAAAAACATATATACTGTACATATACTATCTAATTAGAAAATGAGAGTACTATATAAAACTAACTTAAAATCACCAAGCATGGTACATAATATCCCAACAAAGGGGATACATAATGTAGTTAAACAAAATAAATTGGAAAATCATTATTTTTACTAGCAACATTTACCTTTTTAAAGTACTGCAATCCAGTTCCTTACTGACAGTAATCAGCATAGCAATCCATTGTTTGATAGCATAGGAAAATGTAAATAAGGCTTACATATACAGTATCTAACGTACCTAATTAAACAACATATGGTTAAATCCCGTGGTCATATATGGTGAAATATAAGACCTAGATGAAGAAATTATGCAATTTGACAGCTATAGAAGCCTTCTTCCTTCTTAATGAGGCCATGGGTGAAGTTTATTAAAGTCGGAAAGACTGCTCTCGGTCTTTCCGAGTTTATCGCACGAGATTGGTGTTCCTGCAAGATTACCACGCAAGTTTTTCGATGTTGAGTTTTTCTATCTCGATTTTTCAAATTTTTCAATGAAAAGGTAGCCATACTTTACATTAATACAACGGCTACATTTTTATCTAAAAATTGAAACAGAAAAACTTGACTAAAAAACTTGCGTGGGAACACCGCGAGATCTCACACAATAAACTTGGGAAGACCGAGAGTGGTCTTTCTGACTTTTAATAAATTTTTCCCATGTTTGTCTTCTAGAATGATGTCAAACAGTATAGGCTTGCAAATATTCTTATTAATCTCTTTATTCTTAGTGATGTGGTCATATAATAATCAGGAAAACAAGTTTTTGCTTCTGCCTTACAATGATATATACATTCTCATTTATCCTGTATACATTTCATTTGAAAATGTCATCAAATTTGTTATGCTTTGAAGACTTGGGGGGTGATTCACGATAGTGTGAAGTGAGGTGCGGAGTCCTCGCCTCACTTCGCACTGACTGTTCTGCACTCGCTGATGTCCTGCACACGGACGTCAGTGAGCGCTTTAAAGGGATTCCAGTCTCGGCGAGGCAACTCTTTTGCTCTAGCCGAGACTGGAATCCCTTTAAAGTGCTCGCTGATGTCCGCATGCAGGATATCAGCGAGCACATATCAGTCAGTGTGAAGTGAGACGAAGACTCTGCACCTCACTTCGCACTATCCTAAAATACTCCCTTGATTTGCTTGCTTGTCTTTTCTGACATAGTAGTCCATATCACTTTATGACAGTGATATCTTTACAACAAAAATATATACCCTACATTACTGCTTATATTTACTGGTGCTTTATAACATGGCAGATTTTGTTTTCCAGTATAGTGCACATCTGTAGACATGGAGGAAGAAAAATAGTGATTAAAAAATTATTGACTCACCTGTTAATTTAGCAGAGTTCGATATCTCCCTGTAACTGCTTTGTTCCTGTGATCAAGCTCCCTGCGGTGTCTAGCCACACCCCCTTTTTCCATGACTTCCTCTCTCCACAGAGAACAGTGGAGGTGGTTGAACAGCTTTGATCTGTGCATGCTTAGGGTTAGGAGCAGGCTTTTTAAATAAAGAGAATAGAAAGGAGTTCCACACAAGACTGTGCACTCTGAATAGTGAGTGATGTTACTCTGGGGGTGGGGATTATCAGCACTATAGAGGAAGTGCCTGTTCACAGAACAGCTGGGGAGCAGGGCAAGTACTACTGATCCAAAAATCATTTTTACAATTTTAATGTTTCAGTGGGCTTTCTATATGTATAGATATAAAGAATGTTTTATTCAAACTTTTCATACCCTTTAATGTCCAACTTACCAATGTGTCCCTCTTTAAAGATGATATATCTTCTGTAGACTGATTTTCTTTGTATATTATTGTGATTGTGCATTCTGTGTGTGTTCCTTTTACCACTGTATTTTGTCCGTCATTACAAACCACATTTTGATCATACATTAACAGCAATTACCCTGTACCACCCAAGTGCAATCTTTATTACAAATGTGTAGTTGGGTTAGTTCGATAAATGTAAAACTGAACTAACTAGGGTACTCAAACAGAAAAAAAATAGATTTATCTTTAATCTCCAAAGATTAAAACGACTAGTCTTAAGCAACTACTTTACTGCAAGTACTGTCTCTCAAAAATAAGCAAATGTTTTCAATTCTAATGAGTTTTCAGTATCATGTCCCTTTATGATAGAGAAGCTGACTTTTTCATCATGGCTGATTCATTGCTAAAGGCAAATTCTCAGGAAAATTTATTGCATGGATATAATGTGTAATTTCAAACAATTTGCTTCAACAGAAAGTTACACTATTTCAATTAACTGATTAAAATAATGTAAATCATTCTAACGAGCTGGCTTCCCAGAAACCCTTCTCTGTTGGCAGACATTAGTGCTTTCCTCCATGAACTGCTCAGGCATAATTTCAGCTACCGCTTCCCAAATACAAAAGTCTATGCATGATCTAACAAGGTCTTGTGTTTCATCAACTGGGAATGTGGTAGGAAATGGGAATATTTTGGATAATGCGGTTATTTTTTGGGAGGGTACTTTGTAGGCTATATTAGTTAAATTATATTTTCTTATAAGACTGCATTAAAATCCTTCTTTTTACTGGTAGTAAAAAGAGATAAAAAAACTAATCCTTATTGCTAAAGAATTTGACCTCTGAAACATTATTATGCAGTTTTAATAAGGATGTTACATTTGGTAGTTATGGTAATGTTGGAAATTAATGACCCCCAACAGCATTAAGCGTTGCATTCTAACATCCTTTAAAGATATCATTTAAAGCATAATACATTGTCAAAAGCTAAGAACAATGGCTATACAGTGAACATAATAACTCACCAGCTTGGTAACCTTTCTATGCTGTATACCTAATCCTATTACCTAAATGCATGAAGAACAGCTCTGCCTGAAGCTAGAAAATGAACCACTCACCAAAACAACTAAACAAGCAGTATTTACTGCCAGAGAAAAAATATTTTATTACCATAACTGTTAATATATAATACAAAAGGTCAGGTAACAAAACAGATTTTAAATTGATGCTCACAGTGTTTTCTAGAAGTCTTTTGAGTTTTATTGCTGGATTGTGAATCCAGATACATTTATTGCTTGTAACCTTTTCTGACATAAGAAATTCTGTACAAGTGGTGTAATGGGGATTCCAGATGAACATACCTGGGAGCTGAGATTACCCTGAGATCCAGTATATATTACCTTTAGGGCACCGATAACAATAAGTTACATATACCTTTTTTTTTGTGTAGCTCCTGGTTCTAATTTCTGTTCTTGTGCAAAATTGTGAATAAAATAAATATTCCAGAACTATAAGGAATTTCTGTATGATAAGGCTTTTTTCATTGAGCTTCATTTTTTTACTTACATTTCTGTATAGAATTATTTTTGCCTTTACATTTAAATATTCTTCTGGTTGCTATGGTCCATTAATCCAGCAACCAGCAGCCAAGTTAAGTACATACTGGAAGAGCAAGAGTACAGGGCCTGAACAGAAAGATAAGTATAAAAAAAAATAATTACATAGAAAAAAAAAGTCAAACTCAGATCAAAAGGTAAACTTATTGCTTAGCATGTCAAATAAACCAAAATATGAATCAGAAAAAATAGCAAATTTCTGTTAGATTAGTTGCACAAAGGATACTGTGGCAGACGTGCAGTGTAAATAAGTTGGAAACATAGAGAATAGGAACCCATTGACTAAAGTCCAAACTTTTTCCCTAATTCACTTTGCTGCAATTAAGGTTGCATTGCCAAAATAGTCATAGATTCTCTTCTCAGGATTTACTAAGTGGAGAATACACTTGCTGGACAGGCGGACAGTGGTGATCACTGTCAGATGCTTAGTATGTAGTCAGATAGAAGTAAGAAGAAAAGTTATGCGGAGTGAGATGAATTCGACAAGTGAAGGGTAGTGAGTCAGTCTCACAATATCTCACTCACTGTATTCTGTGAATATTCTATCTATTTCTATGTCACCTTGTCCCTGGGTCATGTTGTCTCTTAGTTGCAGATGCCATTGTCTCTTTTGAATGAATAGTTAAACATATACAGAGTTACATAGTAACATAATTTATAAGGCTGAAAAAAGACACAAGTCCATCCAGTTCAGCATATTTTCCTGCAATGTTGATCCAGGGGAAGGCAAAAAACCCATGAGGCAAGAGCCAATTATCCTCATATTAGGTAAAAAATTCCTTCCTGACTCCAAATATGGCAATCAGAATAATTCCCTGGATCAAGGTCCCACCTTCAGTTATCTATTACCCATAACTGTAATATTCTTACACTGAAGGAAAGTATCCAAACCAGTTTTGAACCAGTTGCCTTATGCAACTCTGGAGCCCTGCCATCATCCCACTAGTTCCCCAGTCTGAAGTGGCAAAGTCAAACAGGTCCTCCACTTAGTCAATAGTAGATGCGAAGAACTCCATAAGTTCACGACTCACATAGTCGCTTGAATTGATTGCATATTCGCCACTTCGCAGACTTTTGCTCAATAAGCAAACATGTGGAAGTGGAGAATAGATGCCAATTCATAGTTCTACGCGACTATTCGCCCAAAACTTATGATTAGGTTACTAATCTCTGATACCCTAAAAGCTTCCAATTATTCAGTATAAGTCATGGGTTATTTAGGGGGTTATTGACTAAAGTGAGAATTCAACTGTTGAAGTGAACTCTCATCACTTTTGGTGGCTATGCTCTCATTCTCTACTCCTTATAGACTAAACAGCAGATTCCCATAGCGAATCTGAAACCGTGACAATTTTCCCATAGTGAATCTGCGACTGCAACAATATTCTCATAATGAAGTTGCAACCATGATAGTAGCAGTCTATTGGATAGTGTGCAACCATCATTAGCTGGCGAATTTATCTTTACGCAACAATTCAGACTTTAGCCTATAACCCCTTCAGTCTCGCTTACTGTTGGACACATTGTCTAAGCTGTAAGAGTTAACTTGAAGGTATAAATTTTTCTTTTTTTATTATATTATTTCGTGATAGTGGTGATTGTAAGTGCAATCTATATTAAAATGTGTCCCACAGTGACAAATGTTATTGAATACAATACTTTTTACACAGAAATGTGTTCATCCAAATCTCCGTACTATAAAAAAAACCTGTATCTAACTGTGCTTTTCTCTTCACTTAGAAAAAGAAGTGTATAAACTACACAGATGACAGCATTTTTATCAGTTTGTTTTGTAAGGATAAACTATTATTCATCTGTTGTAAAAGGAGATTTGAAATGAGTAAAAT
The DNA here is from genome assembly GCA_019650415.1 of Pipa parva. Classification (NCBI taxonomy): domain Eukaryota; kingdom Metazoa; phylum Chordata; class Amphibia; order Anura; family Pipidae; genus Pipa; species Pipa parva. The sequence continues at coordinate 5,140 of WMED01017641.1, read as the reverse complement.
GTTTAGTGTACCTTATAAAGTATTTTACCATTAATAACTACGTTAATAAACATAAAATGTACTGAACAGCAATAGTATTTGTCAAAGTATGTGACTAAAATTCTGTAAAGTAAACTAGCATATTTACAAATCAAAGAAATACTCATGAAATATTTGCAAACTTATCAATTGGGCATATAAATAAAATAAATAACAATTCCCAAAGGCTCAAAAATGTATAGAATGTTCATGTTTGTTAACAAAAAATAGATAAGATTGTTGAAATTTCCATATTATGTTGGCACTAATATCCTCCATACATTATTTACATTAATTAAAATTGATGCTGGGTATTATCTTAGCTCCATCTGCCAGTTGCCTTGGCAATACATAAATGATCCTATACATAAAGACCAAATGAACCAAAATAAGACTGTGAATCTATGTTCTTCTCCCTAGACCTGGATCACACAATACATTCCAGGTCAATCCCATCAGCTCTGAAAATGAGAACAGGCTCACACATGGGCATACAAGACCTTGGCCCAGGGCTCAGAGGATTCCCTAGCAGGGTCCTCCCCCAGCTAAAACTTAAAGCACATCAGTGCTGTTATAAATGTGAAATCCTGCAACTGAACAAAAAGCTAGGTCAGAGAATACTCTAGATCCCAATGGCTGGGCATAACTCATACTCCAGAATGAGTATAGTGGCTCCCATGGAATAATTAACATTTTAATTTGGGATAGAGAAAACTGCAAAATAAAAATAAAATGTGTCAAAATTTGGGGGTAATGGTTCTGAATACTTCTGACAGATCTACAAACTCTATTATTTAGGCACAAGTCCAAATAAGTGTTTTTTACGGACATGCAGGGGAGCTTGGTTGCATGTGCCAATACAACCAAGCTGCCAATATGGCAAGTGTTTTCATGAATGGCAAAAACAGCAGATAAAAACTGGGGCTTGGCTCCCTATACCAAGCCATGGTGAGTACTAGTTAAAAATAGTTAAAAACCCATGAACTGACGTTGACACTAGAGTAGAGCTTTGGTAATGGAGCAGCTAAACAAGCAGCAGCAGAGCAGTCTAGAGAACAGGTCGAGTCAGTAGTAACAATAAGGTCAGCCCAGGGACACATGACAAAAAAAGGTCAAATTTATTAAACTCAAAAAGGCCAATTTCAGCCTTTTTGAGTTTATCCTATGTAGATCTTGGCTGTTGGATCAGAAACTCAAAAGCCATTTGAGAGCTTCATTATCACTAATTAACTCCTATAACCCACCAAACCAGAATACTGATAGGGGACTAATTATGGGGAAGCACTTTAGAAGTCATGATACATCTTTCCTGCACAAACTCTCCATGAGAGCAGGACTAATGGGTTCCAGCAAACCCTTGTATAGCATAGCAAACAGTGTAGAAAAAAATACCTTCAGCTGCTTATCATATGTTTTTAGGGGTATATCCCCATTTGATTGCAGAGGGCACATTTTAGGTTGGCAAATGCCTCCCTTCCTCAGGAGTACAATAAAACATGTGACAATGCAATATCTTACTTTTTCTCACAGTCAATTTTGGGTCTGTCTAAAAGAAACTTAAAATGCAATGAAAATCTGCTCTAGAAAGTTAAGTGTGATCTGTAGAAGGCAATAGAGACTCTACATCCCCTTTTCCTTAATTTCTTAATAAACTAAATTGTTCATTGGGAGGCCTATAGCTGATGGTAATGCAAGCAGACAGGAGAGCAAGCACACAAACAATTATTCAAGCATACAAAAGTCTGCCTTCAGCAAACACCATTAGATCACTAGCTTCTTAAGGGAAGAGCTAAAGACCCAGCTTGCAAGTGATCCAGCAAAAGTGACTTCACAGCAGAACATTGCCAGGGGGGAGGAAAAGAGAAGCTGTCCTTTTCAATTGGCTTTAACTGTGATTTTCTTTCCAGTGCAGAACACAATGATAGGGTCATTGGATCCACATTTAATTTGATCTTTACAACAGTCCCTTTTGCTTTTGCGCCCATTTAACTTGCGAGCAGGCTCATTAGGTTTCTGTTTCCCTATGAGATTGTGTTTTCTGCCATTACTGCATTTACAGCACTTTTCTGACACCCTTTGCTTTACAAGGGATGAAGCGGAAATAGATGCAATGAAGATTCTGACGGGCGAGGCATAGATAATAAAGTAATGTTGATATTAGCTAAAAGACAATCTGCCCATGTGTAATCATCAACCCTTATGTTGAAATGATATATATAGATATAGTTATAAGTATAGGCTGAATTTTATAGTACTGAGCATAATCAGTAATTAGTGCAGTTTTACAATATATACGCATTTGCATTAAACTGTTGGTGATTTTTGGTAACTGGGATTTTTCCAATCTTCTGTTATTTCACTACTTTAATAGCAATTTGTTTTTTAAATAAAATATTTTCCCCCATTCTGGTAATAAAACAACAAACATGAAGGTTTTCTTAAATATAAAGTCATTCATTTATGGTATGCAAATACGAGTAGTCCTCAATTTCTGATGGGAATTTGATTCTTCAGTTCATGTCTTGCAGCCATTTTCTCCCATAATATATTTCAGCACTAATATCTACTGCATAGGGAAGACTGGATAAATCTGGAGCTCCCTTAATATATACAGTATATGCCAGTGTAACTTATGACATTGGAAGTATAGTCATGCCTGAATGATCCATTAGGGTTTGTCCCAGCACCATAGAAAGTATATTTTACCATCTACATAAATGTAACTATTATAAAAAATTATGCAAATAGGTAATTTTGATCAAACGCATGATCTTGCATAAAAGGAATTTGGTTTATAAGCTGCTTATATGTGGTGAAATGCAAAACATCATTTTTTTAGCCTTCAAATCAGATTTTACTCCTAAGTAAATAGTTCTCTATTTACAGTATATAATTTGTGCCGAGTTAAATTTAATGCTATCATAAGCTACTACAATTCTCTGTGTGATATCTCTATAGGTGGGTTATATCAGTTCCTGCTCAAATTTGTAGGTCTCTATGCACTAATTGTGGGTGAAACAAAATGAAGAATGTGTTATTGCACACCCACGCATTGTTTATTATGAGCTATTTTGGACTCCAGGGGTTTGATTAGTTAAAAAAAAAACAAATACCATCATTTTCATGCACTATTAAGTAGTCTTTATCATTAGTATATTTTGCAGATGGATCTTCTGAAGAAACCTACACTGAATCCCTTCCTAATGATGAGATTTATGTTCTCCATTATCTGGTATCTAGCCACTTACTTATCTTGCAAGACCCTCACTAATAACTGTCAAACAATTCCGTGCCATGTTACAGCCAATTAAACATTTCACTGCCAATACATTTATACATATTTAAGTTACATCACTGGAGTATTACATGGGCTACTGTAGCAAAAGCTGTTGACTAAACAACCACTTTCAGATCACTTATATAAATGACAAACTAGTATCTACAGATAGATGGGACAAAAAATAAAGGTGTACTCACCGCTTCAAGCCCCACTATTTGCACCAGTATTAGTCAGACGTCTTGGGAGAAACAATAGAAACAATGCAATCCAGCACTCCGATGTGAATAAAAAATCTCTCTCTTTATTGGAACCCCATGGGTAATAAAATCAAGGTTTAAAAACAAACATGGCGGTACATACGCGTTTCGCGCATGGTGCGCTTAATCATGGGGCCTCATCTGTTTATTAAATCTAGAACTAGGTGGTCAATACCAATGGAAAACCATTACGCATGGTCAGTGCCGGCTCTGCCAGTAGGCAGAGTAGGCAAATGCTAGGGGCGCCTCCTGCCCAGGGGGGCGCCCCTAGCGCCAGGGAGGGGGCGTGGCGTCGCGGGTGGGTGGGCGCCGGGGAGGGGGCGGGGCGTCGCGGGATGAGGGCGCCGGAAGGGGGGGCGCCGTTGGAGGGGGCGCCTAGGGCGCCAATAGAGCCAGAGCCGGCTCTGCGCATGGTCCGGCTATACCTGGGCAACTAGATACCAAGAACTATTTAGAGAAGAGTGTTAATCAAAATATTCCAAAAACATCCAAAGAAATGTTCTGAAAAGAAAGCGCAAAGAACGCACACAATGGTGCCTGAATCCGTGGTAAAACAACGTAAAAAGGAAACTCCGAAATGTACCAAGGTAGTGTGTGTAGATAATAAAGAAATATTCCACCATGATCATTCATGCTACAAATAGTTTCCTGATGAAGCCAATTTCTGGTGAAACGCGTTGAAAGTAGCCTGTAGGAGTGTACACTACACATTGAGCAGACATTCTGAAAAAACTTTTTCGAGCCTCATCCATGTTATGTGATTATTGCCTGTCCACCATAATTGAAACAGCTCATGACCTGAGTTTGTCTGAAGTGTGTGAGCAGCATTTTCTCATATCAGTGAGACACCAGGAGGAGGATTTTATTGTTTTGGGTGTTATATGAATGCTTTGAAATTTCTAGCATCTGGTGAGCAGTTTGCATTATTATTCTGTGTCACTTGAATTTGTCTGGTGGAATATTTCTATATTATCTACACACACTACCTTGGTACATTTGGGAGTTTCCTTTTTACGTTGTGTTACCACGGATTCAGACACCATTGTGTGCATTCTTTGCGCTTTCTTTTCAGAACATTTCTTTGGATGTTTTTGGATGATTTTATCTGAACAGGAGAACATACTCCTTTGAAGAGAGCTGTATTTTGGATTTCTTGTTATGCAAATTGATTTCTTCACTTATCGGGACTAATTTTTGTTTTTTTTCATTATTTCATATTTCTTATTCATATTATATATATTTAATATATATTTTACATTTTTTGGATTTAGTTTTGAAGTTGTTTATCACACTTTTTTTGATTTTTGATTTTAGTTTTTGTACTTTTTGTCATTTAGCGCTGCTTGTCGTTTCTTTTACAATTGTTCCTCAAAATGTCATTTATAAGCCAAATAACTAACTATTACATAACTTTTAGCTTTAACTAGTGTGTTGTTTTTCTTAACTTAATTATTTATACCTCCTTTGGTGCTTCAGAGGTTAAAATATATAGTGCTTACTTTTGAAACAACAAAGTGACAAAGAATAGTGATGAGCGATGATATCGAGCAAAGTTGAAATCGGTATGATTATTACAATTATCGGG
>WMED01017639.1:0-12942 GCA_019650415.1 Pipa parva | reverse complement strand
TATCCTGGCAGGAATGGTAGAAAGACAGGGGCAAATAAGGGGTTGGGGGCAAATCAGGGGAAGGGGACGCACATCAGAGGCAGGGGATGCACATCAGGGGCTGAGGGGGCAAATCTGGGGCAGGGGGCACATCTGAGGCAGGGGGCCACATCTGGCACAGGGGAGAGCAAGTCAGGGGCTGGGGAGTATATTTTTATTATGTGGGGCAATGATGTGGTCTGGGGTGTCAGTAGTGGCTGTGGGGGGACTTTAACTTACCCCACTCCAGCAGAGTACACAGCATGCTTCCTCATTCAGCTGCTGCTGCCATCATTGATGCTGATGGAAATGAGGAGGATGCGAGCACAGAATGCAATAATGAAATAAAGTGAATTAAATTAGAATGGTGCTAACAGATAAGGGCTGAATTTGAAAATAAAGAAACAAGATATCTGTTGCACACAAAATCATTTTTACATGTTATTGTTTAAGTTGGCTTACTATATGTATACCTGTAAAAAATAAATGTTTTATTCAAACTTTTCATACCCTTTAAGAAGCTGTTCAAGGGGAATTTTATTGCCCAAAAGTGTTCTGGCTGGCAAAAACATTTTTTTCAATGGAGTTGGTCCTGTCACTTAGGGAGGGCTTATTTTCAGCCAGGCCAAGTCAGGTAGCTGTAATACAGTGAAACTGGTAATTTGCAAGTATATCAATAATTTTTCCTTGGCTGGGGAGAGAAATTGGGCTGCAATTTTTTTTACAAATTCAGCACTTGCATTAGCCACAGTTGAAAGAGGACATTGATATTGATGTGAACTGATCAACATTTATTTTTAATGATTTTTTTCTAATGCAAAAAATTTTGCATTCCATTCCTGGGGCGAAATTTATTAAAGGCAAAAATTGAAAATTCGATCGAAATTTCAAAATTCGATCGAAATTTTTCAAAATTCGATCGAAATTTCAAAATTCAATCAAAATTTCAAAATTCAATCGAAATTTCAAAATTCGCCTTTAATAAATTTCGCCCCTGGAATTAAAAAGTACTGGGAAATGAAAATTAGCAGTGAAATTAATTGAAAAGGATGATATGGTCTATATAAATATCCCCCTAAAAATCAGTTATTTTGTTGACTCCTTTTTGGGACAGGATTGTTTCATTATGAATCTAGGACAAAGGAAACCTCAGCTTCTGACTTAGTTGATCATGTGCTCAGTTCCAGACATTATGTAGCGATAGGCTAAGGGGGTTATTCACTAAAGTGCAAGTTCGACTGTGAAATTTGCAAACAGCAGATTCCCCTAGTAAATCCGTTACAATTTCCCCATTGTAAAGTCGTGATCATTTCTTATAGTTAAAATTGCAACAATTTTCCCATAATAAAGTTGCAATATTCTCATTATAAAGACGCGACTGTGACAGTAGCAGCCTATTGCGACTGTCTTTATCTGGTGAATTCACACTTATACATAACCATTTGGACTTTAGTGAATAACGCCCATAGTGATTGTTGTCTTTGACAAATGGCTATTGGCAGAGTGGATTCTCCAGCATGTCCAATCATTATCTATTAAAGCATAAACATATCTGTGTCACAAGTTGTACTTATTTTGGGGCACTCACAGAAAAAAACACCCTCCCACCTTTGTCTAAAGCTAGGGTCATACCTTGCATTCTTCCATGGGTTTGCTTTATGCAGTTAAAAGCACAACTAGACACCAGTACACACCAGTAAAATCCAACAAATTGCATACTTCTTGAGGTCTATGGGTGGGCACATTCAACCACATTATACATTGTCACAATGTGGCTGTCAGAGGTTGGTGGTGAAAGCAGGGAAGGGGTTGATCATCTATTCCTCCCTTGTCCTGTAGGCTTTTACCAGAGGGGCTTTATGGGGAAAAACTGGCGCCTCACATTGCCAAAGTATTTTGGTTCCTGGTTGTGAGATTAGTTTAATTAGCTGTACTTATCTGACTATGGTTTCTCTAAATTAGGCTTGTTTTAGACCCTCCTGTACTCTTGATCCCTGTCGATATCACATTTGGATTCCTTATTTACTCAATAAGTTCTCAGGCCTCTAGCCTGTTTCCTGACTCTGTTTTTCTGTTTCTCCCCTAAACTGAAGCTACCTGCTCTGAGCCGCTTCTGGCGTTCACGCACTTCTCAGCGCGTCTAGTGGGGCTCAGTCTCCACTGCATGTGTTTCTGTCTCATAGCTTTCCTCCACTCTGGCTGCTGGCAGTGTCAAGAGGGAATTTGAGACTGGGGTTTTTGGAAGCAACAGCAACATAAAATAGAATAGTTATTGTTCAAAAAGTATTATATTCACAACAGCAATAATATGATTTCCAACATCACTCTTCTATTTGTTTAAATGCATTTATCTATTTCTTAGAATTGTATTAACATTATTGTCCTAGAAAAAACAAAACAATGCGAAGCAGAACAAGGTATCATTAGCCAGTAGTAACTCTGCTTGCGTTTACATACAAAAAGGATGCCACTTTGTTAATAGCTAACCAACAATGTAATCATTACCATATTAATGTTTCATTAACGCCCACTGAGTAAAATGGAACTGCTAATATATCAATGCACAGACAATATTTATCTATCTATCAATATAAATGATAATTTAAAGGAACACTACAGCTGACTTTAGTAAGCTCTTAGATACAGGGCTAATTTGCTGCGAATGTTGGTAGAGTTTTACACTGGAATTATCCATGAAAGTTGGTAGAGTTTTACACTGGAATTGTCCATGAATGAATTTCCCCCTGTGTTGGTAGAGTTTTATATAGGACTTGTCCAGCATGATTTGTTCCCAGGAACAGGGCTTATTTTTGCATAATGGAAATAATTTTGCCTGGAAACAAACTCAAAATATTAAAATTGTTTAAAGCACATAAGTATTTATATATTCCTTTGGCCAAAAAAAATTCCCAGTGCCTTTTCTTAGCTTCTGAGCTGTATTATTAAAATGATGAGCAGAATTGTAGTTACCATCCCTAGTATATATGTATTTAATCAAGGCTGTTATGCTCTGTCTCCTATATGCTCTATTAGAGGAAGTTAGACATTATACATCAGCCCAGGGAAATCCTACTGAAAGTAGCTAAGAAGTCCTACTGAATACTATTTTCTAATGGAAGCAGCTGGATGATTGCAAGTATTGTTTGGTTGGGATATCTCCTAAAAAAATGTGCAATTGTAATTTACAGGAGTCTCTTGGTCCTTGGTGAATTATTTCATGGGGTAATAATACACAATTAATTGTCAGATCTGCTATCTAGGGTAATGTAAACTAGTTCCAATCCAAAGGTTAGAGACTGAAGGGGGCAATTCAGCATAGTGCAAAATTACTTCCCGATCCTTCGCATCACCTCACCAAGACTGCTCGCTGATGTCCTACACATGGACATCAGCGAACACTTTAATGGTATTCCAGTCTCGGAGAGACCACTTGAGTTGCCTCACGAGACTGGAATCCCTTTAAAGCGTTTGCTGATGTCCGCGTGCAGGACATCAGCGAGCGTGTAATAGTCTCGGCGAGCTGATGCAATGGATCGGGAAGTAAGTTCGCACTATGCTGAATTACCTCCTGAGAGTGATCAATGTGCCTGACAAAATTGTACTTGTTTTTTTTCTGGTGTTAGTAGTCCTTTAAACACTGTTCATGACATTTGATCCATTTAAAAAAGCAATAATTTATTTGAATCTGGAAGCACTGTATTTTACTCTGAGTTAATAGAGCTAATTTGCTCTATGCCTATGACGTTAATATGCCTATGCATATTATATCTGCAACTTCCTATGTGAAAATCAATTAGACCAATTTGTAATATACTGGCAGCATGTATAAATTAGTAGGAATATGTCCCATAGGTTAATTTGCTCAGCTCATTCAGGGATTTTCAGTGGTTTCCAAAGAAAATAAACGTGGCCAATCATTTCATTGTTAATCTTTAAGTAAAAATTAGGTTTCAGTGTGGCAAAATTGATATAAATAAATTAATTTAAATTTATTAGAGTAAATTATATTATCAGTGCTATAAATGCACATATACACAAACATCTCCTTTAATAGACAGTAGATAATTATTTAATGTATTCCATTACAATGAGCAGGCCCCACTAAAATGCTGTGTTCTTGGCCTTAGAAGTCTCAGAGGGTAAACAAAGAGCCCCCTCAATATCTATAGACCCCAGAAGGTCCTAATATGCCAGTAGAGTTGAGATACATTTGTAACATATGTGTTTTTTTTTACTTTACAACAGTAAATTAAACATAGATTTTCATTTTGAACAAATTTTGCCCATGTCCATTTTATGTACTGGACAAAGAAGTTTATGCCAACCTGTTATTTACTGCTTTGCACTGTAAACAGAAATAAAATGACAAAAACGCATTTACTATATATGAATAACCTCCTTTGTAATGGAGACACCACATTGCTCCATTGTACCACATTGCTTGCCTCAGCAGAGACAAAAGCTTTCTATGGTTAGTGGTTGGGGTTGTTGAAGCTACAGTCAATAATGCAGATCAGCCCTCATATATACAGCATACTCTAGGATTGTGTCTGTGGCCTAATCACTTGGAGGGGGTTCCTTTCCATAAAATCATATTTTTAGATGTGCAGTTGGAGAAAGACTGGACCCTAACCACCTAATCTGCCTGGGGTCCCACTGTGTCTTAATCCATCACTGATTAAATGCATATGAGTATGACCCCAGTGGGAGATTCAGCATAATTAAATGCCCAAGTGCTCAGCTTTAGTATGGGGTTTTCCACACACCTAAAATGAACAATTACACAACACATAAGGAGCACCACTTTCTATTTGTAAATAGTGCTGCTTCTGCATTGTTGATGTTATGCATTTACTGAATATATTTTTGATAAAATAATACTCATTTAAAGACATATTTTACAGTTACCTTTCTTCAATGTAATTATGACTTTAACATGTGTCCCTAAAATAAAAGAAGTAAAATATTACATTTAAACAAATATACACAACACAATCATGTGATGGAAATGTGATTTATTGAGTTTCAGAAAAATACCCTAGTTTTACCTGTATGCAACAGGAAGTGTACAGCTGTGGGTACATGCTGCTCTCCAGTTAGAATGCTTTGGCTTAGCTGCTGTCTTTTACAGGCTTTGTCTGAATACTGAATGCTTCTGACTCAAGGTCACCTTTGTCAATGTCACCTTGCCCTGCTTCTAATGCTAAAGACTTTCTGCCAACAAGCAGCATCTATTTTTAATTGAAATAGTTTAGTCTAAAACAACCCCAATTTGTATTTAGTGTTTTAAACCCTTTTTGTTTTAAGACTATAACTGAATAGAGTCTAGTGAGCACAAGTGATTTGATAGCTTTGCTTGAAAGAGATCACAATAGAATTATGTAACACGTATTGACAGCACCCAATCAGATAATGTGTCATGCAGAGAGATACCAAAAGAATTATGCAGCACAACCAGAGATAACTAAGGAAAGCTGATACCCAGTTCTAAGAGCTATGGAGCATGAAGTTATACATCTTGGCACTTTTTTTTTGGAAATATAAAAAGATGTAATAAAGCTTTTTCAGATTCCGATTTATATTAATCCAATCTCTTAAATTCAGCAAACAGTTGACATTTGATGGAAGAAAAATATCAACAGTTCTAGGCAGGCAGGACAGTGACCAATATGCCAAGATCTTTTTTGGTTTCTATCTTGTTTTTTTCCTATTTTATTTTAAGTAAAAACCATTACACAAATGTCTAATCATACCTCTAATTCTAAATACTGTAAAAGAAAACAGGCAATTCTAGTGTTAAATAAACAAATGGAGATACCTTTTGTGTCCTGCATGATTTCTAGGCATGTACCAGGTTGTCTTTTCCCAGTAAACAGTTTCTTAGCTTGAGAAAATGTGATTGAGGCCCCTTCTCCCCCATTGAAATTACACTAGAATGATGTTATCAGACGACAATTTTCTAGACTAAAACTACCTGGAATATCATATATGACTAAGATATCAGCTGAAATACCTATTGTTCCATCTTTTGTATTCTTATTGGTAAAGTAAGCTGATTCTAGGTGATAATTTAAAAAAACAAACAGTGAAAAATTACTTGCCATCAATTCAAATGAAAATGAATTGGAATTAAAATGAATGTAAAAAACAGTTGTAATTAATGTAACCATTCTTCAGGGACAATACTGGTGACAAAACTGCAACAAAATGGTGGCATTGCTGTTTCGTATAATAATATGGTGGCATTGTCTTTTTTAAGGCTAGGTTAACACAAGCATAATACGCTAGTGTGTAAAAGAAATATAGCTTAATGAAAGCTGATAGTACTTACCTAGTTCCGGACACTAGCGTATGATGCGCATACACTGGGTCCGGAACGCTGAGTGTTGCATTTTGTCCGGCGTATGATACGCTGCGCACAAAATGCGACCAAATAAGAAGGAGCGTTCACACTGTTGATGGTAAATACAATAGAAAAATATGCTCAACGTATTTTTCTATTTTGTTTTCACACTAGCGTATTATGCTCTGTGCAACATATGTTAGTGTGAACAGATGTGAAGACATCACTTCCATCACTAACTAAAATACACTAATTATGACAAATTTTTCTATACTAACCACTGCTACTATTCACCTGACTATGCTCACAAAGTACTAGGAGATATTCCTTCTTTTGTAGTGACAATTTGCTGTTTGGTGAATATGAACAATTGACTTTGCAATAATATGGGTAAATTGTTCTAATGTGATGAATATCCTTCTGGAGGCAAATTCATTCCCTATGTCTGTAAGTCTAACATATTTTTCAACATGTTTTTTCACTCATTTTTTCACTGCAAAAAATCATTACTACTGAGTACAGTATATCACTATGGGTTTTCTGCGCTTTTCTCTATTAGTCCTGTGTTTCAGGATTTTATTGTATGTATGTATATATTTTTATTTCTAAAGCACCACTAGTTTACATAGCGCTGTACAATTCAGCAATACAATTATAATACAGACAAGGAAGCAAGACTGGACTGCACATTTCTATACAATTGGAGTTAATCCATTTTTTTAGCGACCATCACCAATAAGCATCAACGTTTCAGGGAGTGCACCTCCCTTCATCATTATCAACATCTTAAAAAGTTTGATTTAGTCAAACAGATGTTTGCCATATCACACCTAGCATAAACCATTATTTTCCATAGTATACTTTTGTGGTAAGAATGGAAGTATTTCAGCAAGACAGACCAAAATGTGTCAAGAAGTGAAATCAAAAGAATTAAAAACCAATATTGGTAACCTGTTCCCATAATCCTTCACAGAAACAGGCAACATAGGAACATGTCAGTGTTTCCCAGACATCAGGGAAAGCCACTGCTGATAATCACAATCAGCATATGGATTGCAATTTCAATACTTCAACAATACTTCAGTTGTGATTCAGTAACATCTGACACTTGCACAGTGTCGCGCTGATGAAATGACTGTACCTTTCAACTTGACATCTTCTTAACAGAGTGTTGCACTATTCACTTGAGGGAGGGGGGGGGGGCTATTCATTAAAGTGTGAATTTGACAGTGATATTGAATTTACATCACTTTGTGGCAGCTTGCTCCAAAAGATGTGAATTAACTTCTCATTATTCACCTGAGCTTTAGATTATGCTAAATACAATTAATAGTCAGGGTTGATTATAGGAAGGCCATTGCCCACACTTTGTCACAGTTTGATCGCCACTATTGTTGCTGTATTCAAGTCACTTACATTACAAGAGTTATTTTCATCCTTTTTTATGAAGCCATATTCCTAGTTCATTTTGTCATTTGCTCAGTTTGAAATTTAAGTGAATAGTTACCTTAGACTAATCTAAAACCCTGCCATCAACCCACAACTTCTACACTTTGATCTGGCAAAGTGAAAACATGGAATTTGGAGCAGTAGGCCGTGCATTTCCTTTCATTTTCCTTACTAAATAACAGTAAAGACATACATTCAAATAGGGCAACATTAAGATTTTGAACCCAGTAGTTCATAACCAGTAGTATAGCCATACATCCAGTGCCGGCTCTGCCATTAGGCAGAGTAGGCAAATGCTATGGGTGCCGCCTGCCTAAGCAGCACCGGGGGAGGGCGGCGGCTCGGGAGGTGGGGGGCGGCGCGGTACGGGGGGCACCGGGGACTTGGGCGGTGCGGGATGAAGGGGGGGAGGGGGGCGCCTAGGGCGCCTATAGGGCCAGAGCCGGCTCTGCATACATCCCAAGACTCCAGCTTCCATAGTTTAGATCAGCTAGTGGGAAATACTGGACATTTTCAATAAGGCTAAAAAACAGATTGATAAAACCTAACATTACTTTTTACTATACTTTATTTGGCTTCCTTACAAACCATTAATAACCTATTTTTTTTTTACTACCCAACAATGGAAAACTCTTATTGAGGAAATACAGGATAAAAAAATCTCAAGGGTGGGAAGTGCCGACTTCCACTTTCTCACAAAGATGCTTAATAAAGAATAATCAGAAACAATGTTTTTGGCCTAGAGGTTATTTTCTCTCTGTATTTAGAAATGAGAGAACTGCTTGTGATTTTTTTTTTTAACCACAACACTGGATTCAACCATTTAAAGTTGTAAAATGTTTATTTAAAATTAAAAAACTTTCTAACAGTCAATTTTGTTTCCAAACAGATTTTTGCTCTAAATTTCATAAACTAAGAAAGGCATATCATTGGGTTATAGGGTCAGTTAATTTCTGCCTATGTTAATAGAAGGATTCATGTCACATGCCACAGAGGAAGGTACTGTATTAAAAAGTGTTTTTGCAAAAAAGTGAGCACAAATTACTAAATAAATCTGGCATCTTACACTTCAAAGTTTTTCATTTTTTCTTTCCATGTTTAGGAGAAAATTAATCACAAACTGTTTTTGTTTCCCTGTGGTGTGTAACCATGCCCCACAACTGTGCTAGATTCCATAGGACAGTCCCATTTTTGGGTCCTGTCCAGGAGTCCCGTGTCACTGTCCTAAGTCATGAGTTCCTATTCTTGTTCCCAGCCAGGTTTGGATCTTTGGGAAAGCGGGTCCCAGTACACGAACTGCACTGGACCCCCTCTCCTGGGCAGGTGTGTGATCGGCACCAGCGTCCCCTCTCCCAGTGGCACAGTTCAGGGTTCACATCAGGCCTGGTCACCACTGCAACAGTCGCGACCCCTGTAGGTGCACCACTACTCCCATCTAATACTGAGCTTCTCACTGGTACCCAGTTCACAGTTAAGTACGCAGGGCACTGGTGAAATGATTTCATTCATGATGTCACCAGAACTTGACCTTTCAAAAATCAGTGGTTTGGTGCCAGTGATGCCACTGTCATAGAGGCAATGGCATTGTCCCACTTCCTACCCCCTGGTAGCTTAGGAGGTATGTAAATATTGTTATTAGTACATACAAAATAGAGGCATTATACTTTTCTATAAATATACTGTCTTGGTTTTGACCTAGTGGTTTTATACCTACATTAAAAACTGCGTTTGTCTACTTTGATGTGTTTTAGGATTTTTTTGCCCTCTCTCAAACTTCTATCAACCATTATTTCATATGGTAAAATTGTTTGGTGAAAACTGCAACATCAGAAATCAGTGAAATATGAAAAAAAAAACCAATTTTTTTTTTGTGCTTTTATTTTTTTTTATCAGACTTTTTTCTCACTGATTGTAGGTAAATGGATGAAAATGAAAGCAATGATCAGGAAAAGAAAACCAAGATAGTAACAGCAGTAATGCTGACCCTTACAGCTCCAATGTACAATTCAGTATTGGCATTAGCTTCTATCTCCTGCTATTTACTACACCCACCTCAGCCTAATAATTACACCTTGTAGAAACTAGAGCAAGCAGAGATTTAATAGGAACTATTTTTTTATGTTGTTTAAAATAGTGAGATCATGTTAATATGGCAGCAGGCCAGTGTGTCTAGAATTGGATTTCTTTCATTTAACTGCCAAGCGTATATAAGCAAAAGTCAACTGACACATTTAGGTATTGCCAAATAAGCATAAATGAGTGGTTTTATTTTGTGCCGAGCTTATTTGCTTTTCAACCAATGAATGGTATACACAGTTGTTAGAATTGTTTCCTTGTATACAGCATATTGTTTACAGCTTTTATTGTCCATTTTTTTCTACTTAATTAATATAATGTACTTCCAGCTATGACATTCTTTGGGCATGGAATTATAGTAGTCATTTTTTTTAATGAAGTAATTAATCGTGCTGTTAATTTGGAGGCTTAGTTGTTCTGAGGGTTGTAATTCTTCACTGGAAGGGTTAATTTCCAGTGCTGGTGTACTTTACTGTAGGTAGCAGAGAACAAATGAAATTGTTCGCTACTTGGAGAACAGTAGCTGAATAATACTCTGGAGATACTGACATTTACACAATATGCTGCTGAAATCAATGAAGCCATAAAGAAACAAATTAATTGTTGCTCTTAACCAGAAAAGGCTAAATAAAAAATACATTTTGCTTTAATGTATATGCAGTAGTAAGGATAGATGGATTTCCAAATGTTACAGAATAATCAATCGAAATTCTGCTTTCTAATCAAAATTCAGCAGGAAATGTTTTACAGCCCTCATTTACAATAGGATAAATCCCCACCCCTTCCAATCCAAGCTGATGACAAAATTAGGGAAGATGCTCGGAGCTAAAGTGCAACAAGAGCTCAAAAGCTGAGTTTGGACATACATGCTATAGACCAGAAGACAGTGGTTCTTAGACTGACTCCCCGAACCCCTAGGGTTAGATAGAACCTTGGTTAAGAACCACTGCCATAAGATCTTGAAGACATTGTTCAGCAACAGCTAACAATAACAGTAACATACAGTATTCCTAACCCAGGACCTCATTTACAATTGCCTTATTATTTGACTGAGTTATGCAGGCCACATGTTAATTTGTGCATGTTGATCAAGAAATGTATATGAATACATTCGTGGAGGATTCAGCCTGTGTGGATTATGGCTAAATAGTACTTTAGGTCTGAGGGCATACAGGAACATTGTCTTTTTCTGAATTTTAGATGGCCATCAAACACCAGTGACAGTGTGGCCCTAATTTCCTGGGCTCCACTTCCATTGTGGGACCTATGGGGGCTCAGCCTACACCACTGACAGGCACGCTCCTCCCTTAGCCTGCTCCCTTCTGTCCCCAGGATGTCCCTGGAGCTCAACCGCTCTGTGTGTTTGAGACTCCTGAATTACAGTCTTCATGACTCACAATCCTACATGGATATTGCACTTCTAATTCTATCTACCACTCAATTCCTGCTCTAGGGATGTCTTCCTTTTCCAAATAGGCTCAGTTGAGGCAATTCAAATTTTTGTCTGGTGTAATATCCTGCTATTTTATAAATTAATGAAGAACCCTAGCCCTTTTATGTTAACTACAGTAGTACAGCTTAGGGAAACTGCAGAAATCTCTCATGTATGTGAGTCTTGCAGGGTTACTCTAGGAAAGTACACTTATATGAAGTATTCAACATTCAACCCTTCCCAGAAGTTACCATTATGGGGCAACACTGCTGAGAGACCCCATGTATCCTTCAGCAGATTTGTCACTAGCCTAGAACTAGCAGTTTCCATCATTTAGACTGTAAGCTCTACAGGCAGGGACCTCCAACCTCTTGTGTCAACCTCTATATAGCACTTAAAGTGATGTATCCTTGTGATATCATACTGTATTGTTTAATACACTATTCCCATGTCTTTATTATATTTTTATTACTGAATTGTACAGCGCTGTGTGTTTGTGGCACTTTATAAATACAATTATACATACATACATAATTGGTAAGGCAAAGCCTGAAATTAGCCACAGTGGTAACTGTCTAGTGCTTATTGATCCTCATTCTAATCTTCCACCAAGTGACCACAACAGTAAATGGCACTAAATGAGCAGCTAACTCCATGGCTTCATTCGACCAATATTAGGAAAATAGTTCATCATCCTATTAAATCAGTAATCCAGTAGGGTTATACATCTATTATTATACCAAGAAAAGGGAGGAGGAATACGACCAGGACTACTGCCTTACTCATTAAATATTTATATTGCAAGTCTTACTTGTGCCAGTTGGGTGTTAACATTCTTATTTTTTACTTGGCAGCATGGCATTATTTCTAAATACTGCAGTGCTTTGGTTGTGTCAAGTACATTCGTTATGGAAATTTATTTCAAGTGGACTCTTGGGTTCTAAAATGCCACAGGAATGTTCAGCTTCTCTGCTCCTAGTAGAAATCTAAAGAGAGATTCTTCGTTCCCATAATAGCAAAAACCTTTTTCTAGCAAATCCAGAGATCTTTTTCACATAAATTATTCTCTTGTCACCATTGTCACTGTTAGATATCTTCATATTCTTTCTTCCATTATACATAGTATATTTCTGAATTTAAATAAATGACCCATTTCTATAATTATAAACATGTGCTTAGAGTACTCTGGATTTTTAAAATGTTGCTTATCTTACAAATGTAGCAAACTCTTTTTAACATCCATCTGGCCTACACAGTGCAAATGAACCCATTCGTTTACTGGGGAAAATGGGAGGGGTTTGCAAGATTCACAAATAAAATCTGATTCCCCGGTATATAATCTTTACAGGGCCGGGCTGAGGGGTAAGCAGCCGCCTAGAGCACTGCAGGAAGGGGGAGCTGTCTTAGTGCTCGCCCCCCTGCTCTCCCTACCTACCTCCTCCGTGGTCTGGCTCTGTCTGTTGTAGAGCTAAATGCTACAGGGGTTGTGGGTGCAGCACAGTATGGGGAATGGGAGGCATTGTGGGGCAGGTAGCTCAGGGGAAAGGGGGTAAGGAAATCAGCAGGGGTTGAAAAGCAGCATGGAGGGGGCAGCAGGAGAAGTAAAGCAGCATGGAGGGGGCAG
>WMED01017638.1:0-12942 GCA_019650415.1 Pipa parva | reverse complement strand
AAATGTTTTCTTCTTCCTAGGGGGGCATGACAGAAAATAATTGAGAACCACTGCTTTATGCCAAGGCTGCATTTATCATGACACAAATATATTTATATGCAGGAAGCTGTGTATTTAAGCAACGATTCCTATGTTTCAGCTGCTGCTGCTTGGACATCCTGTAAGTGAGCTTAACTCGTGGCATTCAGCAAAATGGCCTGTATAAATCTAGTTGAATGTGTTTTACCTCAGCGGTGAAATAATTAATTAGAAGGAAGAATGAGATGAATGCATCTATTATCCCTTATAATCCATTAACCACACGACCACTTCTTTTTAAATGACTGGTATTTTTGCCAGAATTTGTAAGATTTCTGGGCATTGGATTTTGTAAAGTAACTTTATTTGCTGTATTTAGGTAAGGGGGACAGCATTTGGCCGAATAATTTTGCCATCTACTTTGGTTCTTCAAGCCAACAGAACTGCATAGAACAATTTTCCAAACAAATATTTTTTGTCTGTGTTTATCCTGAGTACAATCATTACATGATAATCAAAGGTTGATGTACGTTGACTACAAAACTACTGTTTAGAGCATTTTTAAAAAATAATTTTACACTCTTCGCATATCTGTTTGAATTTGTGCTTTATCTGATGTTAAATAAGTCTGCTGGTTCTAGATATGCGTAGGGTTGACTTGGAGGTGTGGTCATTGTAAAAGGGGCAGATTCAACACCTTTAACTACCCTGTTCCTCTTTACCACCTCCTCCCTGAGAGGTATGCAGTACTTGTAAAATGGTTTATCTGAATTTTCTTTTTGTGTGTTTACCTGTATCTGCTCACTGCAAACCTATTTTATCTGGTACATAAACTTAGTCAAAATGTATTTATTTATTTTATAAAATATAATCAAATCTTTTGCAAATTGTGGAACTGAATAATAATCCTACAGTAGGTATAATGGCATATGGACCATATTCAAACATGTACCAAATTTAATGCAGTCATTTGGGGAAACAAACTCACTTAAATCACTAATTATATATTTGTTTCAACAGCTATGTTTTCCCTTTAATGCTTCCCAGCAGATAGACAATTTTCTATTCATACAGAGTATTATTGTAATTACCTTGCTATGACTACAACATAATAGATTAATGCCAAGGCAGTTTAATTCACAGAAGTAGAAACTTGTGGCTCATAACCACCTGCCAAACTTTAGATCTGGCCTTAAAAATTGTGAAAGCAAAAAGGCTTTTTTGCCAAAGTAAAACTGCAGTGAATAAGGAATTGCAACTACGGACATCTCAGGGCAATCAGGATCTCCTGGTCAGATGTTGCCTCTAAGATGAAGACTGGGTTCATTTAAACTGAATAGAACATCAAGAGATTCTAGAATAATCATGTAACTGCAGTGTGGTATTTTAGTTTAAGCCATGGATGAAATTATTAATAGGTAAAATACTGAGTGTGTTCAAAAGAACGTTCAACAGGAAAAACAACATTTTCACCTCAGCCAGCGATGTGAGTCACTGAAAATACTGGAAAAGTCATGGAAAAGGAAGAAGTGGAGAATTTATTTGGGTAAAGAAATAAAAAAAGGCGTCAATAAAGACAAAAAAGGGATAAAAATATGAGAAGCAGTCCAGGGCTTCTGTATCTGCCTTGTCTGTAAACATACAGTTATATATCCAGCTTGTAACAAATGGATATTGGGAGGTGGAAGTTGAGCTTGGTATTCACCACAGCTACAATGATAAGTTCATCTGTTACATAGGTTCATTACCTTGTAACGGTCTTTGTCATAAATAATACTGGCTGCTCATTCAGGTCTGTCCTTTGTATTGTTCAGTAATGCTTTGTTGAGATAGTTTACATGTTATTGACACTCTGGGGTGGTTTGATCATGAAAACTAATTTACATTTGTTAAACTGGGTAAATTAGCTTGGTTGCTTTTTCGTTTGACTGGGTTTAAACTGCTGAATGTGTCATTATATAATCCAACAAAGTGAAGAGACTGAAACATATATAAATGGTGTTACTGGTCCTTTAAAGGGGAAGCTCATTTTAAAGTTTCTTTTAATAGCTGGTAAAACAATAGATCGTTGAAACTGCATGTATTTCTTCTTAAAATATTTTCTTAATTCATTTTGTTACATTTCAAACTTCCCCCCCCCCCCCCCCAAAAAAAAAAAAACAGAACTGTTTTGCATTTTTAGGCTGGATTGTTAGCCAGATGTTTTATTTGTAGTGAAACAGACAAGTAAAAGTGAATTTAATATGTCAGTGCTATATATACAGTATAAATAAATACAACACAAACTGCTGGTCAGTTGCTATTTGTCTAAATAGGAGTCATTTTTTATTTTAAAACTTTATTGTTGAAGGTTATTTAACTGATTGAATTTGTGATTGTACAGTGAATTACAGCCATGCGACTACAGCTTTATGGTGTATATATATATATATATATATATATATATACACACAGGTATATATATATATATATATATATATATATATATATATATATATATATATATATATATATATATAGCACTGACAGATCACCAATGCTTTACAGACAATAGTCAATCACTTAAGTCCCTGCCCCTGTAGATCTATCAATCAATCAAATTTCCTTATAGGCTAGGTTCACACTAGCATTTTTATGTGCAGCGTATATACACCGTGCATAAAACCAAAGAAGCCGCTTCATGTAAACCTATGGGACTTACCTGTTGCTGGCCACACTAGCGTATGACATGAGCACGCCGGAATGCTTCATGTCACATTTTTGCTGCTGTATATACGCCTCACACAAAATACGGCTAGATAAGAAATGCCACGAATGCCAAGGGAGCATTCACACTATATTGGGTAAGTACAATAGAAATGCGTGTCAAGAAAATACACTGGACTGAAATGTGCCGGCGTATTTTCTAGATAAATATGTGGCACATTTACGCCGTGAACCAGGCCATACAATCACACATTTATTGACTAAGGGCCAGTTAACTGTGTGTTTCCCTGCACACTATTCCACTGGTAAAATCAATATCAACCCTAACCCCCCATTGCTGCAATGCTAACTACTATAAATTCTTTGTTATTTTGTGACGGAAGAATATACATATATTCCGCTTAAAACTAAATTGTCTTTGTTAAATAGCAAGGAAAGACGAACAATGATTAAGGCTATGTGCACACAGGCATTTTGAACATACATAAACCAAAAACATACCTCTGTGTCCGTCTATGTGTATGACTGAATATGGAAACTAGATTGTAAGCTCAACAGGGCAGGGACTAAAGTCAATGGTAAATCTCTGTAAAGCGCTGCGTAATATATCAGCGCTATATAAATGACTAAATACAATACAATAACTTGTAAATACACAAACTCACTATGCATTTACCGAGACTTTTCAAGCCATTGTCAAACATACTATAATCATTGCAGATAATCCTGATATATTTGAAATGTGTCCACTGATGAAAAGTGGTGCAGGATGCATCTGGAAAAAGAGACGTAAATGCACTAATTTAGAAAAGAATAATTAAATGCACATGTTCTCAGCTACATTTCAACATCTATTTTTCTGCTTTTACAATATAATCCAAATGCCTAAAAGTCTCATCCATGTGCCTGCCCCATTTAGTAATACAAAACTCAATATTTTAATCTTCATAGACTTTTTTAAAAATTTTTATTAGGAGTTGTAGCACAGGAATGGTGTAAGGGTGATATGGTGCTGGTATGTCAAAAATAGGAAGATGTTCCCTTTTAGGAAATTGCAGACCAATAAGCTTACAGCAGTAGGGTGGAGTAAAAGGAATAGTACAAGATTTTATTACAGGAAAGAAATTAGTAACAGGGAGAAACATGGTCTGATGTAGGATAGATTCTGCCCAACACATTTGATCATCTTTTTACATAGAGGTATAGGCAGATGTAGCAAATCTGATTTTGTTTTCAAATGATGTGAACCCAACTTATCAACATTTTCCAATGTTTTTTTATGGCATTTTCTATGGCCAGTAAATGTTCTGTCTTATCTTGAGTTATCTGAAAGGACCCATAACACTAGAAAAATAAAAATTATCATTTGCATTGGCATGACAGTTATATAACTACAGCACGTTGTCTTTGAATTAATACATTTTATTGTTTTCCGCCTGTTTTAACATTTGCTGATTGCAGTCATGTTGTATGTGTTGGTTAAACAAACATGTTCTCAACTTAAAGAAATGCTTGCAGCACCTGCTGTCCATTTAATTAGGAGCTGTATCAACACGGTTGCAGAAATGCTTAGGCCAGCTTCACAATGGAATACAAATATATTATAAAAGAGAGGATCATGCACTGTTTTCTGTCTTTTCTGGGTATTATCCGATTTATTTAACTGACACCACAAGCAGAGCCGGCTCTGGCTCTATTGGCGCCCTAGGTTCCCCCTCCCCTGGCACCCCCATCCTGCGCCACCCCCTCCCCCGGCGCCCACCCACCCGCGACGCCCCGCCCCCTCCCCGGCGCCCACCCACCCACGACACAAACCTTCGTGCAGGCAGTGCGGGCAGGCGTAGGCGTAAATGTAGTAAAAGAAATGCTAGGGGCGCCCCCCCTAGGCAGGCGGTGCCCCTAGCATTTGCCTACTCTGCCTAATGGCAGAGCCGGCACTGACCACAAGTGACCATCAATTTTTTGGGTGAGGAGCTAAATAAATGGGGTAATACCCAGAAAGGATTGCAGAAGTCCTCCGAATTGTCAGTGCCCTCTGCAGGCTGTGCAATAAACTCACAATTCTGTACAGCATCCACTGTTCAATGCTGAGTAGAAACCTCCCAGCTTTTTATTTTTACTGTCTGATGTAGTAGTAGTTCATACTGCTAATGTAATGTATGGCTACCTTTCCACTGAAAAGTTTCTGTCTGTAAATATCAATTTAAAAAATCTCACGATATTTACCGTGACAAACTGTCGAGATCTCGCAGGAATAAACTAGGAAAGGCTAAAATCGGCCTTTTCAGAGTTTATTGAATTTTGCCTCAAAAATGACATACGTTTAGCTGATTTATTTATATGTATGCACATGCAATACCGAGTACACAAAATATGAGGGATAACTTTCAGATGTTGTTTTGTGTCCATTTGTGCAGTCACAACATATTTGGTTTGTGGAAACACAGCAAGGTGTGGAAGTATCCAGCTGTGCTAATGCTTCATTTCCACAGGTTTGTTTAGTTAGACACAAGTAAACCTTTACCCTAAAACAGCTAATTCCATGCTGACCTGGAGTGAGATCCGGTTTCTGGCAGGGCATTCATTCAACAAATATTTTACACAATCCTGCCAACTCAAAAAACTTGTGTCGTACAAATTGTTTAAAGGGAGCATGTGATTGGCAATGGCGTTCAAACATTGGCGGAACTATATGAAAGCACTAATGTGTGTACAAAAACGCACCCTACACCTTCTCACTGGCCGCCTTTAACATAGACACAGGTGGGATGTATGCACAGACTTCATCCATACCTCATCCCTTCTCTTTCCGAGCAGTAAGTAAGATTTATAAGACCAGCCAATTTTATTTTAAATCTTCTATTGTTTCTGTGCTTTAAGATCCTGTAAAGAGGGATTTTACACAAAAGCACGGCTGAGCTTGGAGAAACAGCAATTCTCAACACACTCCCATTCAAAAAGTAGATTTTTTCCCATACACTACTCTATGCGCACAATTGATGTGGAAACATTCTTACATCTTATAACTATTTCTCTAGCCCATCTCTAGCCCATCTCTAGCTATGTAGATTAAACAGGTGAAATGAATTAGGGATTGCGTTTGGATTTACAGTCGGTGAAAGAGCAGACATTCCTAGCATTCGTTCACGCAGTCTGTTTATATGTTATTTGTAGCTTAGTCGCAATACAGTCATACTTTCTAACTCCTTTACCAGTAGATTTACTTTACTTTAGAATTTTCCTATGAAAAGTAAGAGTTAAAACAATTGTTTAGATCAGCGGTTGTCAGCCTACCTTAGGCCATGACCCCCACGATGATGTCATCACACAGAGGTTATCGGCGTGTGGGCGGACCCGCGACCCCCCTAAGGAGTCACGACCCTCAGGTTGAGCACCGCTGCTTTAGAGAATGTATATATTTGTTTTTTTTCTTTTTCATTTGCTTCTTAATTAAATCAATAAAATCAATATTATAAACTTGGCATAATCAGCAATGATTGGACGCTATTGATTTCGGGAAGCATCATCTGGTATAAGGATACTGGACTGAATCATTCACTCTGTCAAAACCCGAGAAATTCCACACTCTTGATCATTATATTTAAGATTTGGTAAAAGGCCTACATGTAAGACTAAAGTGCACCTGCCACCTCAACACTAATATTAATTTACTTTGTACTAATGAAATAAACGTTTTTGTAAATATATTATGTAATTTAAAAAAAATGTGCCTTTATACAGCGTTTCTCTCTGTCATCTTCCCTGTCAGCCTGACTTTTCTTTCCTGAGTTGGGTTGGAGGGGCTAAATAATGATTGACATTAGAGCTCCTCCAATCAGATCCTTTAAATCCATGATCTAGCAGGGATCTGATTGGAGGAGGTATAATGTCAAACATCATCACCCGACCCAGGAAAGAAAAGTCAGGCTGACGGGGAAGATGACAGAGAGAAACACTGTATAAAGATACATTTTTTTAAATACATATATATTTACAAAGCATTTATTTCATTAGTACAACCTACATTAGTATTAGTTTTCAGCGGTGACAGATACACTTTAAGCTTTCTAGTTTCAAAAACTAAATTTCATACTTTGAATATAGTCAACATGCAGCAGAGGTTTTTTTTATAATGAACACTCCGATTTAACTCATTACATACTTTTTATATTTATAATTAGGTGGGAGGTCAGTGGTATATCCTTTTTCTTACACCCCTCCCCCCTACGTTTTGTAGAATATTTTAAATTATGTCTAGTGTTGCCATCTTATACCTTTTAAAATAAAAGAAATAAAATACACATACTGTGTATGGATTGTAAATAAGTTTAGATGCGTGCTGTGGACTGCAGCAGTTTTTAAATAGTCCTGCAGCATTGCATGCAAACTTACGTTGGATCAGCACTGCTGCATATGGTGTTTTTACTTTTAACAAGAGTAGGAAATACTTCTGCATTGATATTTGTTTATTGCATTGTGCTAAATAAATTGTCTTTCATTTTAAACATTGCTGGCAGTTATCTACGTGTTCTCCATTACAATAAACACGGAGTGTGAGGTTCTCCTGAAGTTGTTCCTGGAAATCTGCAGGGATTTCTGGGAATGGTAGGCTAGTGATTGCATTGCCCATTTAATTATATATTTATGTAAGGATTATATGTAACTAATATCCCCAAAGAAAAATAAAGATTCATGTTAATTAGTGCAGCATCAAAGCTAACCGTTTCTCAGAGATCATGGCGAGCACAATTATTACAAAGCTGAAATATTATATTATATTAACGATTTGTTTATTCTAAAAACTATGTCTAGTGCATTACTGTCTATTTAAACATTCCAACTTAAAATAATACAAATCAGGAATGTAGCTTTATAATTACCGTGTATAAATAACTGCTATGCCAATCCAAGTGGGACATTTCAATAATCTGGTGTTACTGATCCTTTAAGAAAGATTTTTCTTTTTGCTTTGCCGAATCTGTTGCATATTATATTGTATCTTTATTCTCAATTTCTGAAATCACACACTTTCTGTTCTGACCCATGATGGGCTCCCTTAGTTTTAAAACAATTATACAAAGTATTAGCACACTTACAAATAACCCTTGTCTGCCTGACACTCTACATTGTGCTATGTACAAGGAATGGCCTTTAGTTTTCAGAAATGTACAAACTAATCACATTCTAGTTAAAGAACAACTAATGAACGCCAACCATAACTGAAAGTACAGTTGCTTCTGTATGTAGTTTGTATGTTCTCCCTGAACTTGCATGGGTTTCCCTGAATAGGGAAACTAGATTGTAAGCTCCGAGGGGCAGGGGATGAAGTGAATGGTGAATCTTTGTAAAGTGCTGCGTAGTATATTGGTGCAATAAAAAAAAGAAATGAATTGAATTAAGGGGCAAATCAGTACCTTAGGGCTGTAGTGCTATCCTATAGAATTGCTGGTGCTGTTATCTCATGGCTGACATGTGGGATTCTCCTTAACATGCTAACGTACTGTACTGCAGGAGGTGGAGCTGAAATGCTACCAAGTCTGTCATGTACTTATCAAACGCAAGCATAAATAATCAAGTAGGTGGCTTGGAAGTAGAATATTGTGAGTTTGTGTTGCTGATATGTAGACTAAATAAGCAAATGTGATTTATTAGGAGACTTAGTTCTTCTTTAAATGTCCAATCATATTACCTTTCACGCTCCTCTCTTCTTAACTGTACATGTTAAAGATTTAAAAGATTTCCTTATATTATTTATTAAAGGAGAAGTATAGTCAGATTACATCTTTACATATGCAGTACATATGCATTTCTCCCCAGTAGATGTTTCATCTGAAGCAGAATGACTGTTGAGGCAGCACTGATAAACTCCCGCACCAAGAAATGTGTGTGATAAAACTGCTAAATAGGAGAAGAAAAAGCTGCCTGACTGCTATTGGTTAAGCCAGCGGTTCTCAACCTTTAGTGGGTCGTGACCCCCAGCGCTGATGTCACCGCATACCATGTGATGACGTTTCAGGTGAAACGTCATCACGTACGCACGTCACGTGGTGACTTTTTCGCCCAACGTCATGGGGTCCTGCGGCCGCTTCCGGGTACCACAGAGGTTCTCGACCCCTGTGGGATGGCCATGCGACCCACAGGTTGAGAACACTGGGTTAAGCAGTGTGTTGGCCTTTTAGCCTCATTAGCCATGCTTCTTTGTTTACATTCCTGAAATGCAGGAGATTAAAAGATAACTTGTTTGTAGGTGTTAAGTAGCAAGTAGGGCAAAAATGTCTGGGGGAGAAGGTACCTTTTCATAGAAAACTGACCAGTACAGATCACACACACATTTCCTGGTGCAGGAGTTTATCAGCACTGCCTACTCAATCATTCTGCATCACATGAAGCAAGTACTGGGGAGAAACACTTCTCACTAAGGTATAGTACTGCATATGTCAGGGATGGCCAACCTTTTGAGCTCTGTGTGTCAAAATTCACCCAAAATCTGAGCATAAGTCAGGTGGTGTGTGACTTCGAGAAAAATCCAGAGGTGGAGCAACTATCCTACTGAGAGTGCAGCAAGAACAGTGCCATGACTTATATCGGCAAAAATGTCTCGGCGTTTCATAGGTTAGCCATCACTGACATATGTAAAGATGTAATTGGACTATACTGTAGTTCTCCTTTAAGATTTTACTACATTTAAATGGCCCTCCCCTGGGGAAATTTATCAGCGTCTTTCAGTAGGCAGGGCTTCCAAAACTTAGTACAATATCCAAGGTGAGGTCATACTAGTGACATGTAGTCTCGTGATATCACATCTCTCTTTGTACTACTAGTTACTCTTCTTATACAGCCTATCATTTGGTTAACTTTTTGTTTTTTAGCTAACTCCAAAATCTATATTTTGATGTCTTAATTTGCCTTTCAGTATGTATTATACTTTTTTGATTTATATGTCTTAAATGCACATTCTTTCCTTTATCTACACTAAATGTATTAATTCCCATAGTTTCCCTAAATTACCTTGCATTTTGTTCATCCTTTCTGAACAATCAGTTTTATTGCAGATCTTGGGAACTTGACCCACTACCATGAATAAGGATTAAGAACAGAGCATTTAGATTATATTACAAAGGTCCACCTACTCCAGATGGCGCATTGGGACAGGTAGTCACTTTCTAAGTAAGGATATGCACTGGTGGTTCAGTCTGTACCTCTTACAGATAGATTGCCCTTTCATAAGGTTACAGAACCTGCTTTTTATGTAGATCAGAAAAATATAAACCCTATTCACACCGAGTATAACAAGAAAATATCCTGCTACTTTTCATGATGGGGCTTTGGGCTGGCTATCCTAGCCTGAATTACCTGACTCTAAAGCTTACTATAAATAAGCCTACATACAGTACTGTGCAACAGCTTTAAGCAGGTGTCCAGAAAAGCTGAAAATAAGTAAATGCATTGAAAAATAGAAGTGCTTAATTGTTTTAAATCATCACAATGCAAAGTTAATGAAAGATGAATTGAAATCCAATCAGTATTTAGCGTGACCACCCTATGCATTCAAAGCTGCATCAGTTGTTCCAGGTACACTTTCACAAAGTTAGGTGGTAATGATTATCACTTTCATATGTCATTAACTGAAAACAGAGTCTTGAAACGGGTGAGGAACAGCCAAAATCTCTTACAAAAGTGATGTTGCATTACAACAAAATGGTACAACCACATTTGTTACCTGTAGTTATTCCATAGCAATGCATGTAAACCTACTGAACTATCGGAGTTCTCTTAAAGAAACACTAAACTCCCATTATGATCAAGGCTCTTAATATATGAACACTGAAGGTAACAATAATGCAAAATGATTTAGAATGAAAATGCAGTCATACATTTTACTGAAAAAAAATATTACACTAATAATTCTGGCCCCTTTGACCAAGCTGGAGAGTGTGTGTGTGTGTGTGTGTGGGGGGGGGGGGAAGAATATCTTCAGCAAATGTAATGTCAATGCTGACTGCCAGACCTCCACTCTTGGTGTGGGTGAGTATAATTGTACTCCTAACCCAGTGATGCCCAACCTATAGCTCGTGGGCCGGACATGGTGCTAACCGGCCCGCGGCCCGAATTCCAAAGTCCTAATTGTTGCACATAAGTGTGAATTCACCAGCTAAAGACAGTCTCAATAAACTGCTCCTGTCATGTTTTTATAATGAGTTGCGGCTTTACTATGGAAAATTGTCGCAGCTCTAACTTTAAAATTTGTGACGGTTGCGACTTTGAAGAGGCCCATGATACGCATGTCGCACATTTATATGGCACCCAGACTTGAAAAAGGTTGGGCATCACTGCCCTAACCTAAGATTACCCCCTGTTTGTATCGGGGTGAAACCTTAATATTATATAAATCATTTTATTAAATAATGAATAAAACAAATAATTTATCTTTGGAAGCTGCAGACTGGAATTTCATGATATTAGTCTGTGCTGCACCAGTACTCCCAGATCCTTCTATTATAGTTTAACTTCATTTTACCCCCCAAGATGCACGATGCTAGCAAATGTTTAACTCCCAATGCACAACCTTATATTTGTTCTTATTAAATCTCATTTGACCGGTCACTTAATATGTCAAGATCAACTCATAACATGGACTTTCACTGCAAAGCTTTGCGTCACCTACAATAACAGAATTTTTTTTTTTCTTACTCGAAGTTCTATATAATTTACAAATAAGTTAAAAATTAACTGCACTTACCACACTGGTCCATTCAGTGTAGCAATGACCACAACTCTCTAGAGATGACCTTTTTTACTCAGCTTTCAGTCCACTTGTAAACTTAGTTTACACAAAAGGCATTTGTGTGGAACAGTGTCAATAACAAAGTCCAAATATATTATTTCCACAGCCACTAATGTATCCTATGTTTCTGCCAACCTCCTCATAAAAAGAAATCAAATTTGTCTGGCAACATGTGTCCTATCTAAGTCTACACATTTTCTGATGCTGTATATGGCCCCTTTAACAACCCCTATAGTATTTTACCTACATTATAAGTGAGGTTTACAGGTCTATAGTTACTTGGGGAAACATGATCCCTTTGTGAATATGGGTACGGCACTTGCTTGCTACAATTCCATTGTTACAGTCAGTCTTCAGAGGATTTAAAAATTAACAGAAAAGGTAAATAAATCGTACAACCTTAGGACTTGAAGGGGAATTTCTTCTGGTTCTGGTGCCTTTATACCTGGAAAAATTAATTCTGCCATGAATTTATCTAAAATTGATTTAAAACTCTACCATCCACAATTACTAGTGGTCTCTAACTTATATAGCAGATGCTAATAGGAAAATAACTAATAATGATATTCTATATCAGCCGGGATAAACAATTTAGGGCGAAATTTATTAAACTCTGAAAAGCTAGTTTTCGCTTTTCCGAGTTTATTAATCGGGTGAACACCCGGAAGTTTCTCGCAGTGTGTATCGCGAGATTTGTTGCGATCAATACTTGCTGAGAGAAACTTTTTCTATTGAATGTATTGATGGAAAGGGTAGCCATACTTTACATTAATGTAGCCATACTTTACATTAGTGTAGCCATACTTTACATTAGTAAGGCTATACTTTACATTAGTGTAGCCATACTTTACATTAGTGTAGCCATACTTTACATTAGTGTAGTATGCTGTGCTAGTAAGCTGAAACGGGCTTTTCAGTTAGTGGCCTGAGAGTTCTGTGTAGGTACACCACAATGGATAAACTGGATAGACACACTAGTGGCAATAGTGAGAGAGATTAATACCATTTATGTGCAATTTCTTTTATGTTGGTTTATAACATTCTTACATTTCTTAATATGTGGTGACAAGTTGTCAGGGCCAGGCCAAGGTTTTTGTGCCCTAGGCAGACTAAAGAAATCACAACCCCCACACATCTGCATAATCCCACCCTCAGCCTGCTGCACCGCTTAGTAGGCTAGTAGTGCTTCTACTCAGTGGCACCTGATGATCTGATTCTTATCCTCTGTGCGCTGCTCTGTCTGGGAGCTCAGGGGATTAGAATCAGATCATCGTCACCTCTGTATAGAAGTACTAGCAGAATGCAGGTGACTTACTCCCCAGCGCTCCTAGTAGGGTGTCATCCTCAAGCGCTCCCCTTCAGTCCTGTATAATCCCCTATTGGCATGCACAGGCCATTTATTAGGGTGTGCCCCCAAAAAAAAAATTCTTAAA